>JAWRVF010001065.1:0-115586 GCA_036785485.1 Physcomitrellopsis africana
TTGCACGATCTTACAAACATTCTTGCTCCAATAAACAAGGATTTTTTGGTTTGGGGTCTTCTTCCAAGCTTGTCTTCAGGTTGTTCTATGGGAAATGTTATCTTCCGCAACCTCCAATCTATGGATGGATTATATTTTTCCAATCAAGAAAGACCAAGAATAATAGGATTTGACGGGGTGCTAATAATGTTGAAAATAATATAACTACTATGGTCTTTAAACGTCACTTCTATAGGTTTTGATTCATCGGTGACACTACCAGATAATAAAGGTCGTCCATCTATTACTTCTACGTGAACAGGTTTGAATTTTTATACTAGGGGAATTTTGTGATGCTTAGCAAATTCTTGGTCTAAGAAACAAGCAGATGCTCCTGAATCTAATAAGGCTAAGGTTTTTAGTTTTTTAGGACCAAAAGACAATGGAATTGTAAAACAACAGGCAGGTTGAGTAGAAAGAGAGGAACTTGGTTTTGATTTGTCCTGTCGCACGATTCCTATTGTGGCTAGGCATCCTCGTTTTCCTGAATAAATGCACCTCTATTCTTAATGCTGCGTCCATTTTGCTTCTTCGGACAGTTTCCAACTCTATGGCCTTCTCCACCGCAATAAAAGCACAAACCTTTCTCCATACGCTGCTTCTTTTCTTTTGGAATAAGGGATTTGATATGTACCGCATCAATCTGCATGTCATCTGTGTCCACTTGTGAATTTAGACTACTTGCCGATATAATTGCGTCGCGATGACTTGTATATTATCTGGAGCGTTGGTCTTTGTGACGTTAAAATAGGCGGTTATCGCACTTTACAACTTAGCTAATGGCTTCGTTGAGTATTCGTGGATTAGGAAGAAATAACAACAAATCCTTCACGTCATCATTTAGACCCCAATAGAATTGGCTCATCAATGCTTCTTCATCCCAATTGATGTCACATGCCAATTGCCTGAAATCCGATGCATAGACTGATGCAAAGCGAGCCCCTTGTCGTAGTGATCAAATTTTTATTGTAGTCCACCGAGCCTTGTCATGCTCGCCAAATGCTTCTGCAAATGCCTCCAAAAAAGTCTCAAAGTTGTTCAAAATCGGTGATCCTTTTTCAAATAGAGGAGCAAACCATGATAGAGCTTGTCCCGTAAGCAAAGTTCCAACCAATCCAACGCGTGATTCCTCCGTCGGATAACGTTCAGGTTGTAGAGCTGTTATTAACTTGATTTGATTAATGAAACCTCGAAACTTGGAGCGTGTGCCATCAAACTTGTCTGGAAGGCTAATACGAAGTTCCTTTCGTTGTGGAAGTAATGGTTCTCGTTGAACCACAAGTAAAGCTACTTCTTCTGGTGCAGAAGCTCGTGGTTGATGAAGCCCAAATTGTACTATTCTGGATGCTCCATCATTATGAAGTCTTGCAAAGACTCCTTCCATTACCGTAGTTCTCTGTGATAACGTAGCAAGAGCATTCATAATGGCATCCATCTTGGACTCCAAACTTACACTCATATTAATGTCTTGACCTCCAACCATTCTAAGAGAAAGTAAGTAATTGTTTCCACAAGGAGGAAATATTGGTTTAGAAGAGGGTACTCCGCAACCTCTAAAACGCCTTAAGACCTTCAAGAAGAGGGGTAATCCACTCTCTCCAAGAAGAATAAGACTCCAATATTATGACAAAAAGATATTAGTTTAGAGGAGGGTAATCCGCAACCTCTAAAATACTAGTGTACCTTCAAGAAGAGGGATAATCCACACTCCAACAAGAAGGAACTAACTCTGATATCCAAGGTGAGAGTAGTCTCGACAAACTGTCACGGACACAAATTATAGACTTGAAGTCTAAACAAGAAGTTCAAGAAGAACTGGCAGGAATTGGATTAATATCACGGACACAGAATATAGACTTGAAGTCTAAACAAGAAGTTCAAGAAGAACTGGCAGGAACTAGATTAATTAGATGAGTACAAAAACAACACCAGAGAGGTGAGCTAGAGCTTCCAGAGATGTGTTGTCGAGATTGAAGAACTCTTCAGCCTCAACTTCAATATATATTCCTACCTAGGAAGCTTCTCAAGCAGCTTCCTCCAACTAGGGAGCTTTTCAAGCAACTTCTATTAACTAGAAAGATATTAGAAGGCTCTGGAAGGTTCTAGAGAGTTCTAGGAAACTTCTAGAATATTCTAGAAGGTTCTAACAAATATGTCCTTGACACTAGGAAGATAATAGAAGGCTCTGGAAGGTTCTAGAGAGTCCTAAGAAACTTCTAGAATGTTCTAGAAGGTTCTAACAAGTATATCCTTGAAAAATGGCTATTGCCAAAGACTAGAAACATGAAGACTCTTGAAATTAGACTAGAACCAAGAAAGGAGTTGACAAGAGTGAAGAGGGCTTCACTCTTGCCTCTATAAATACTATCTAAGTAAGAATTACGTGGCGGTATTCTATAGGACCTCATACACGTGTTTCATTTGCAAGACACGTGTCAAACTTGTATGACAAGTTTTCTCCATGTGCGCCACGTACTTGGCTTGCTCTGCAAGCTATCAACATGTGCGCCATGTGGCTAGCTTGTTGACCAAGTTTTTAACCTACCAATCACCTATAGACATATATAAAGGTGATTTCGCATCTATGAAGCTTCTAGGAAGATCCTCTATCAAATATTATCAAATCAACTTATTTTATCTACTTCTATTAGTCTATATTACTTAGATAATTTATTGGAGTAAATCTTATGTCCGTGACAGGCTTGGATGAAAGACTTTCTCCATTTAGACCATATTACAACATTTTGTATTAAGAGAGGCTAAGCAACAATCAAAGTATTAATTAAAGTCTCGACAAAGAATCTTCTTGTAGTATAAGGCAAACTAAAACTTGCAAACTTTCAATAAATATGTACCATCATCCAAGAAGTTTTGAGACAAAAATCACACTTCTTAAACAAGTAGAAAATGAATCCACTTTTAGATGCGATGCTACTAAAAGTGTCTTATTTTGCACCAAATCAAGTTTAGTCACACTTTTTTTTGTTATGCATTTCTAATCAGATTGTAAGATTTTAACCATTAGAATGCTCTAATAGAGATTCAAAAAATACCATAAATTCTAATTGATGTCTCACCAATAAGTTAATTTGAAGTAAGAAATTGTTGCATTCTAATGTTATGGACAAAATCTTTGATCAAACATCAATCCACACTTATAGACAATCTTTTGGAAGTTCAACTTATAGAGACCTTTCTAGATTTGAATTGGTAGATGGAAACAATGATCCAAAGCATAAAAAGTATAGAGGTTGTAACTAGATTGCTATCCACTATGTCTATACATGCTTTATTTGTATAGCTTCTCTAATAAGTATGCCAAATTTAATAGATGGCAATGGTATTGGTAATGAGAGAGGTAATAAAAGCAATGTAAGTAGGGATAATGAATTAGCAAATGATATTTGTTATGAAAAAAATAAAAATAAAAATAAAAATAAATTATGTACTTTTATATCTAAAGACTATTAATACTAGGACGTGATATTTCATTAATACAAGGATGATGTCGCACTAACATAGGAAATACTACATATTGGTTAGCAAATATTTCAAAAAATTATATATATAACTATTTTAGATAATTTTACCAATTACATATTAGATGGAATTTAATCAATTATACAATTAATTAAAATTAAAAACCACTCTTTTATAAATTAGAATTAAGCCATTTAAAGAATTTTAAGAGTACATACTAATTGGTTTGCTTATGTAAAGTAGATTTATATTTAATATTATTAAGCAACTAAACAAAGACAAAATCTACTTTTAATTGAGTTATTAAAGAATATAATATTTAATCCTTATCAAATAAAAAGACAAACAAAAGAATATAGTTAGTAAATTATATAAATTCAAATATTATTTTAAAATAAATAAATAAACTATCTATATTTCAGTAGGTTTTTAAAAATCAAACTATAATTATTTAATTTTATATTTAATAATATAGAAATAAAAATATTTAGAATAGTATTTTTTTCTAAAAAATAATTTTATAGTTTCATGCCATTTAAATATAAATATTTCTACTAAATTTAAGTAGGAGTTATAGAATTTATTATCTCAAATAGTAATTACTTGATGGACCAAAAAATTATTATGGTTATTAAAAATATATTATTTTTTATTTTAATATATATTATAATTTATATTCTATTTATATATATATATATATATATATATATATGAATAAAAGAGTCTTTATGTAGTTGTATTTATATTAATTATAAGATTTATCTTAATCAATTATGTTATAATGAATTTATTTAAAAAATAATATTTTTTCTTTGAATTATTAAATATTAAATAATATTACATTTAAAATATAAAAATACTAAATATTATATATATTCATATTTATATTCATATAGATTATAGACATAAGAAAAATACAATTAGATTTATGAATAGGTTAAATTGTTATATTTTAAGAATAATATTTATATATAAATTTATTTAAATTTTATTATCTCATCAATATCTATGCACTATTAATGAATTTTCACCCTAAAAAAGTCTTGCAAAATTATCTTACATATCTATTATCTTTAGATTTATTACTAATATCTTCAAATATAATACAATATAGAATTTTTGCTCATGTTGCCACAAATTCTACTTCTTTGTATATTTCTTAAAACTGCCTTAATTTATAAGTAATATGTTGTAAACCTATAGAGATTTTAAACATCACCACAACTCTTTGAAAGGAGATGTAACACATTGTATGAACCAATTGTATATGTATAAACATGATCTTGTCAATTGTATACATATAAACAACCGAAATTGAAGTTGCGAGAGAGGATTCACAACATGAAAAATCTTGAGGGCTGAACGTCAGATTACAGATTGCAAACTGATTGTATGGCTTTATTTCACTCCCAAAAACCATAAAGACGGCACCCACATACACCAAAAACATATCCAGATACACGATCATGAAGTGAAATGTGTGGCAACCATGGAAACGAAGGACACGACGCATGACCATGAGGAGGAGGAGCAGGAGCACAATGTCGGCCAAGTTTTCCGTAGACCTGTGGAGGTGGACAACTGGTGGCGAGGATGGTCGCAGCGATGGAGGCCAAGCATCTGGATTGGACTTGTTTACTTGTTTGTTTGACGGTTTGGGTGTTTTTGTGTGGTTTGATTCTGGAACCTGCGCATGTGCATGTGCATGCGGAGGGAGGTTGAAGTGGTGCGGATTGAGCCCACGCTCGAGGCCGAAGTGGGCAGCGAGACAAGTGTCGAGGGCGTCGATGTCCACATGAAAGGCAGGAGGCTGCCCTACTACCCTGGTCAACACGGGGAATCTACCTACCCGAATGGAGCCGATGCGGCGCCCACGAGGTGGTTTGTCTCCGTCCATGGAAATGCACCCTGCGCCAAGATCCAGCAGCCAAGGTCCTAGGGTCGGCCGAGAATCCGCCGAGAATCCGCCGAGAATCCGCCGAGAATCCCGAGGAGACGATGTTCCGGTTCATCAGTATCATTGCAGCCAATGGAGGGCGGCAGAAGAAAACTTTGGAGGTTGCAAAAAGATCGTGGCTCCTTCCTGGAGCATGGTGGATGTGATAATACTGAGCAACCCCGCCTTGCTCCTCTACCTTATAGCGCTTTCTGGTCTGGCGCCTATTCTTAGGGACCTGAGCGCGGGAAGTGCAGACTTTCCACGAGGCTCCTTGAGGCTGCGTAGTAGGACTGGAAGTTGTGCGGGAGCGGGAAGTCTAGATCCCAGCAGGCGCGTGGAAAGTGGGATCGAAATTGCATGGAAAGCAATGACTCCACCTCCAGTTTCTGTCCTCGTCCTGCAACTTGTGCATCAGAGGGCGCTCACAGCGTGTGTGACCGAAGACGGATTGTACAGGTACGTGGCAGCTCCGATGCACTGCCCCCCTCCTCGATCCAGCCATCCATCCCCTCCATCCCCCCCTCCCTCCCTCTCTCCCCGGCTCGTTTGATTCCTTGCTTGCTTTGTTCGCAAGAGGGAAACCGCTGCACGAGGGACGGCACGTAACTTACCCCAGTGGAATGAAAGCTCTCCCTCTCGGTGGGGTCTGTCTCCGGTTACAATCCTCGTGTCTTGGGCTGGCAACTGGGCTCTAGGATCTCTCATCACTGGGCCCCCGTTGTTGTCTCGCTAGTGGCGCCTCCCTGTGCTTTTCCCAGTCACTGACGAGCTGAGAGCGATGGAGTCACCGGAGTGAGCAATCTCTCTCCTCGTGCAGCTGATAAAGGTAGTATCAGAATCAGTGGTGCGATGTCACTACAGGCTTCGGAGATCGTCACTTGGAGAAAGAGCTTGGATCAGCACCATGAAGGATGCACCATGCTTCAGAGTCTCGAATCCATTCTCTCTCTCACGCACTGTGTGCATGTGTGTGGTGTTTTTCATCAGGGAACTGGACTTTCCACGCCCAGAACGAAGCCACGGGCACTAAGCTGCTTCATGCATATAAATACTTATATTACATTACAGTTTTATATTTCATATACAGTACATGTGAAAACAAACATTACTGCAAATGTAATAGGATTGACTTGGATAGTTACTTTGTTATCATTTCTAAAGAATAAAATAAATTCATGTGCTTCATGATATTTCCTATCTCAATCACAGGATGATTGTGTTAATTTGTTGGCTGGACATTTTGAATTCAACAGTGTGTTGTAATGGTAAACATTAAAATCAATCTATGTAAACGGTTTAAAATGTTTTTGTATTCTTACCAGTGGATGTACTAGTGGATGCTTTAATGTTAACTAAAATGTGTGAAAAAAAATAAAAATGATTCATACAGAAAGTTTCCATTGCATTTTCAATGCTACAGATTGTTATTATTAATATTATTAATATTATTCAAATTAGGATACATTTGTAGTGTAACAAGAACAACCACATACTAAGGATATAAATATATTTGGGGTATTGCTAATGCCACCACAACCCTCCCTCCACCACATGCTAGCTATGTTCAATACCTTTCAAATCATTTGCTTGAACAATTTTTTTGATTGGAATTTAAAAAGATTAAAGAAATATGTCAAGTAGGTGGCAAGTTGTGGTGGCATTAGCAATACCCTCTCTATATATATATATACACACAAAAAAATACCTAATTTCAAATTTATTCTATCCAATTCTAGGTGAAATAAGAGATTCATCCTAAAAAGTTGAGTTCTAAAATAATACACTTCTTGGGTTAGTGTTGAAAAGTGAGACAACTAGATTGAATTAGAAACAATACATACAGATTTTTTTTTTTTTTTTTTTTTTTGTATCATATTCCCATGCATTTATTTATTTGTAAATACTTTTTATTTTTTTATTTTATTTTTAAAACTGAAAAAATAGAGAAACAGGCGATATTCATGGACAACTTTTGCAGCAACTTCAGCAATCCAAAACGCATGCTTCAGCAAGCATCTAATCCTGTAGAGATGGAAATTTTGTTCGTAGGAACGTTAGAGATCGCACATTCGTGCGCATTCAGGCATGACCTCGCTCAAACGCGACGTGCGAGGCACAACAGAGTCCCAACCACGGGAGCTTTGAAGGACGAGAAGAGGAGGCACGGGTCCCGGCATTGGGCCAGTGAGCAACCTACAGCAGCAAGGATGCATCATGGATTCCAACACGGAGGCGGAGTAGAAAAAGAAGCTAGTGAGTGTATGCGGGTATTTTTGTTTTTTTTCTTTTGTTTGATTATTTGTTTGTTGGTTGGTATTTTTAATTATATTTTTTTAGTATTCCTTACGGTGGGGGGATAAGGCGGATTTCCCAAGTGTGCGGGGCCAATGGCTCGCCGTCCACACGGTCTGCCTCCGTCCACGTTCATCTAGTCCCTTTTAGTCCCTCGCAGCCAACCGCACCCCGACACCACCCACTGTGCAGACCACTCGATCACGCGCACTCTGTGATGGAGCGACGCACCTCAGCCACATTACCCCATCTCCAACCCAGATCCATCGAATCACCCTCGATCTGCCCTCACATCCTGCAGGTGTTTCTCGTTCCCACAGCACCCAGTTCATGCAACCACGCATAACCCATCCCATTCCGCTGTGTTCCTTGCAGCAGCCTCCCCTTGTCACCGCAATCGTCGTCGTCGTAGTCGTCGTCGTCGTCATCGTCATCATCGTCCTCATTGTCGTCATCATCGCCATCATCGTCCTTGAAACGTCTTTTCACTACCTAGTCCTGTGTGGAACTCCGCAGTTTGTGTCCCTGTGGCTTGTTGCACGTTTGCGGCTTTGAGGCTTCGATCGACCAAGAGTGTGTCGGCGGCTGCCATTTTCAGGGAGGGGCTGGTCTCTCTGGGGGGGGGATGCTTGTGAGGAGCAAGTCTCATATCTCGGTGCGTAGTTAGTTTTTCATAATCCAGCCGTTCTCGGGAGAAATCTGTGCTTGTGGTGATTGAGTGTGCGCTGGAGGTCAAGTGTGTGGTGATTTGGTGAGCACGTGGCCAGTGCTTGAGAGAGCGTAGATTCCGAGGGTTGCTGCATGCGGTGTTAGCAGGCGTGTATCGACCGGGTGACGACTGTGTCGTGAATTGCACAGGTAGTGAGTTACCGATGTTTAGAGTATGACCCATGGAGAGGCTGATTTGAAGTATATGTGTTGCAGTACGATTGGGGACCTTATTATTTGAGGGCCTTGCTTGGAATGGGAGCTGGATTGAAGGTGGTAACAGACCTCGTATACTTGTATTTGAGAAAGAATATCAGAAGGGGAATAGGCAGGAGACATCAAAATGGTGCACTTACCGGTTTCAAAGGACGGCACGACTGAGGGATCATTGGACAAGAAGGCGAGGAAATCACCCTTGGATGGAACAACTATACCTGTGTCTCCAGCCTCGCCTGGCAAGAAAGCCCTTGAGAAACCTCAGAAGGTCTTGCCTTGTCCGCGATGCGAGTCGATGAACACTAAGTTCTGCTATTACAATAATTACAGTGTAAACCAGCCCAGGCACTTTTGCAGGCAATGCCAGAGATACTGGACCGTGGGGGGTACGCTTCGAAATGTTCCAGTAGGAGGAGGATCCCGGAAGAAGAACCGACATCAGAGGCAGGAGCCGTACATGCGAACAGGTTCTGGCTCCGTTAGTAGCCCACTTGCCTTGGCCACCGCGGGAGGGCAACCTGGGATGGCCAACATGGGGTTCCAGCAACTTTTGACGCACGACATGTCGGGCTTCAATTTCTCCCAGCTACCAGGTTTCGTACCGCAAACACCTTATCCCACTTACCCTGTGGATCAAAGCCAAGGAATGTATGCCCAGCCACTGTCGAATAAGTCTAAGCAACATGAATTTCAGTCCATGCATCCCGCATATGGTGCGATGAACCCGCAGTCGATGCCACCGGCCACAGGGAACTACTGCGGGTCAGATATTGGTGCTCAGCTTCAAGGCGACAACGGTGTGAATACAAACGGTGCCGTCGGATCCGTGAAGCTCGAATTCTGGAGCAACATGATGCCGCAAAACCCCCACCTGCAGGCTGGAAACCATCCTGTGCAATCGCTGTGGGAAGAGTCTAAGGTGACTAGTGGCACTGTTCCGACCACCACAGCTGACTCCGATGCTCGTAAAGCAGGTGTTCCAGTGAATCTGCAAACTGTCTCGAAGAGTGGAGGATATGATTCGTCGATGCTACTTCACCTGGGGCTCAACACTCGACCAGAGGTGAGCGGAAAACCGTCTTTTCCGAACCAAAATCAGCTGGACTCGAGAGGTGTGGCTCATCCCACAAATGGTTCGTCGCCTCCTCATGGCTCTAGTACGATCGAAGAGGAGGGGAGCACGCCCACCAATGGTTACTCGAACAGCGGCTATGAAGAGGGTGACACAGTTTCTTCGATGTGGCAAGACATGCACGATATTCATGACATCTTCCAATAGTTCTGGTGGCGCGACGGAGCCTGAAGGAGCCTGTAAATTACTCGATCTGTACATTGTGTCTTGTCATTAGACTGTCATAGTCTTACGCAAATGTCGTGTGCACTTGTGCAAGGCGTCGTGAATTGGATGTTGCAAACACGGATTTGTGAATAGAATTGAGGTAGTTTCATAACTTCATGTGGAGTCTGCCAATGGGCTCTAGCTTGCTACCAGTGTGCAGTAGACCAGCTCTGTGAGTGAGGGTTGAATGAAATAGTGTAATATAAGCGGGTTTTTGAAAGTATTGCCGTGCAATTACTTGGTGCAAAATCTCAGACTGTCATCGTCGTTGAGCAATTGGGGCTCATCTAGTACATGATTGACTCTGGAAGTCATAGGGAAGGGCCAAAGAATTTTATTGTACAAGATTCTTTGTTGATCTTGGCGAGTAAATTGCATTTGGATATTCCTACGTTCTAATGTCCGGGAGTCGGTCCTGAACATGCAAGAGATTGTGTGTGTGTGTGTGCGTGTGTGTTTTTTTCCACTCTTTTTGCGGTTCCCTGTCCATGTTCATAGATACTGTGGAAAGATGGTGAATTTGCACATTCTTGAGATTGGCTAATGGTGGGAATGAAGGGTGGTATTGCTTTATCCTCGTATTTTGGCAGGTCTTCTGAATTCCATGCATAAGCTTTTCGAAATGGTGGCCTGGCCCTTATTCTGTACATTTTGTCATCAGTTGTGACGACGACTGCTATGTTCCTTGCACGGATGTACTAGAGCCATCATTAAAGCTGTTTCGCAGTAAGACGTTCTATCGCTGGTTGAGATTACCTGGAAGTGTATGAATTACCTATATCATAGAAAACTCACTCGTAGAATGTCATGTAACTGTTCTGTTCATATATTTCAGCACAGTTGGGTTTACGATCTATTACATTGGGGCGTCACCCATTGCAGCTTTAGCACCTTTGAGTGCCACACGTGGATGTTCAGCAGGACTTGGCAATGGAAGGCTTAGAGTATGGCTAACAGAAGTAGAACTGGAGCTTAACTGCGTCATCTCCATCAACTTAGGATGATTTGTTGCAAGGAAATTACAGTGTGCAGGCGAGGTGCCGTGACTCATCCTGCATGGTTTCGGTAACCTCCTCCCGGGATTCCGAAAATGTATTTTTCAGTGAATCCGAGATTTCAGCAGGTTCAGTGAGCTCGCTCAGAGCACTTGGCTCCTCATGGGACTTCCTAATATTCCTGTTTCGCAATCTAATTGCACTTCAAAAGCAATTACAATGCCACTTCATAGACTGTTAGCTTTTATCTTGTCCCCGACACAATGAGCAAGGTCGGTTTGTGTCCAGTCTTTAGAGCTGTATGTATCATAAAAGACACATGTATCCTATTCCTCAAACGAGACCACTGGAATTAGTGAGCTAAACAGCCATTCTGGAATGGCCCTTTCCCTTGCCTTCCCAGGCTAACTACCCAAGCATCCTGCTTCCACATCATGCCACCATCTTGTGCTCCTTAGCTAGAATCCTGCACATGAAGCCACAAACACTGGCATTTCTGCCACTTTTGAGCAGGTACTGCTAAGCGTTAGACTATGAGGAACCTGGTTCCAGTGATGTCCCCAAGTGAGTGCTCTGACACTTCATTCAAATGGTGAAGAATTCAAGGGAGAATACATCAAAATATACCTCATTTTCTGGATGGTCTTTGATGTCTTGGGAGCTGAAATCTTGGACACATGGCCATGTTGCTGCATTGACCGCTATTAAGTCTTTGCATCTCTGGTTGACATAAATATGGTCTATGCATCAAACTTCACTTCTAAGTGGCTGTTTCATATTAGCACTTCTTTAGCCAGTTTTCTGAAATTCCATATTCATTACTTGTATTGTTTTGGATTAATCAGTTTTAATCATTAGGTTTAGCTAAGTCTAGTTTTTGTTTTACCAGAAGTAGTGTAGAATTTTTTTGTTGGATGTCTGACTGGACTCAGCGGTCTGTAATTTAATCATTTTGCTTCTAGAATACTTATTGGAATTGTTCTTTTTTATTTGTTCTGAATATTATTTCTAAAAATAACACATGCATTTCTTAAGATTTGTACATTAAAAACGCCTTGTTAACAAATGTCTTCTCAGATAGCTCATGTCTATTCACATGTCTAGTTTCAAACATGACTTACCTACTTCTGGGTGGAGGGAAGACATTTTTAGAGATGTATGATGTTCTTGATTTTTCAGTTTTTTTGTGCTTTGGACAATGGCCCCCAACTTGCAATCCCATGCAATAATAACTTAAAATGTGTCATTTGTGCATGAAAATATGATGCTTTACTATATGCTACATTGTGTTGTTAGTACAAGACATGGTGGACCTTCATATTTGCAAATTATTTAAATTAATGCAATGCTTTGACTTTCCTTTGTTGCTTAAACAATTGTTTCAATTGCTTTGTAATAATAATAATTGTAGTTCTAAAACATTTTGTCCAATTGGATAACTTTATGTGTATATATATATATATATATATATATAGTTTATTCTATTATTATGATTTGTGTGTTAAAATGTATGCAATGAATAAAATGTAAAAGCATTGTCATATTAAAATTTCATAAAAAATATGAAATTACAACTAATATACTTGGCATTATTAAACAAATAAATAATATAAATATTTTCGGGAACCACTAGCTGGCACCCCCTTTATATTGTGTGGACACCCCCGTGCTATGCACCCCCCATACACACAATATGGTCATACAAGTGTTCAATAAAAGATGGGTTTATTTTCTTAAAAAAACATAATCATTTTGTGTGGATGTCCGCACAAAATGATGATGTACATGTTGATGTTTTAAATCATCATTTTGTGTGGATAAAATTGACCTGCCGGTCAAATATTCATCTCTACATCTCCCATCCTTGTCCAGTCTCTAGTAGACAACTTGAATCAAAGCCTTTGATGTTGGACCTACTTTCATATGTTCTAGAAGAATCACCATACTTCTCAAAAGATCAACAATTGTTGATCCATTTCCAATCTGCAAATGCAAGAAATGAGAGAGCTGAGAACTCAAAAAGAACTCAAAAAGAACTCTTCAAGAGTATGTTAACAGTACTGTTAAAAGAAAAGGCCCCCCTCAAAAATCAACAGTATGCTGAGGCACTCTCTAGAACCCAACAGTGAATAGATTATCCATTGAATGACAAACAACTGAGGAGGTTTGCTTTGCTGAGGAATCAATTGCTTGGAATCAATTTGCAATTCATTCACTGCTAGTTCTTTGTTTCTATGAATCTGCGTGGTGCAACCAGAACCATCAAATTTAATATCTTTTCTCTCATACAATTTGAAAGAGAGCTACTTGTGATGAACTTCTTCCATCTACAATTAACAGAGATTTTTTTTTTCCCATACGTTAATAGATGATTTGGGGTATTTTGACAAATTTGATTTCATGAATAGTATTACACTCAAAAAGAACAAAAATGTATGCATGAATCAAAACCAAAAATTTGGCATGAAAATATATTTCTCGTATTTTTATTTTACATTTTACATTTTTCTTGATGATGAGTGTTTTGTTGAATCCTTATTTTACACTAGTAACTCTAGAATTTTGGAATAGTGTGATCTTTGTGAACAACACTTCAAAAGAAGGACAAAAAATACCAATAAATATCTATATGATTCTCTTTCTAATAAAATATAGAGGTTCAGGTTTAGGCTCAGGCTGTGCTGCATGGTGAATTCCTAATTACTCCCTTGGAGCTTCCTGTTGATTAAAATAAGTTTCAATTAGGTTAAATAATTATAAACTAATAAATGATACAAACTAGATAGTTTAGATATTAAAAACTAGAATAAAAAAGAATGCCACAACTAAAAACAAAAAACAAAAACAAAAGGAAGGACCTCAAAGCCTAGACAAATATATTATATCTCTAATGCAATTTGGGGTGCAATTTGTAAAGAAGAAATTCTTAAGTCAATGTAGAAACTAAAGAAAAATTGTTAGTAGTACTAGAGGTAGTGTTGTCTATTGTTGTAAAAGTACAAATAATAGTGAGTCTTGAAGCAACAATAATAAGAATTGATATCACATTTAATAAAAGTTGGTAATGATCATTGAGTAATTTACCAAACTTTTAGCTATTCTAAGATCTAGAGAAGTTCAGATATATATGGTGATTAAGTATAATTTGAGTATAAGCACATTTGAACATTTAAAGATATAATTAAATTAAAGAAAATTATAAGATATCTAAGTAATTTTAGAATAATATAATAACTAGTAATTTTATCAAATACGAGATTTTATAAATCAATCATAAATTATAGATGTCACATGCTACCATCAAATTCAAATTGTATGTACACTTTGGATCAAATTTTGTTAAAAAAATATATAATATTTAAGTTTTTATGAAGTTTCAATATAAAAAATCTATATATTTTATTTTCACTTTGATGTTTGATAAAAATAAATTTTTATCTATATATATATATATATATACATCAATAAAAAAATTATATTTTATAAAATATCTAATAAAAATACCATCAATTTTATTATTTCATTGTGAAAACCAATCTTAATTTTACTAAAAACATTCAAAAATAAAAACAAAGATTATAATAATGAAATTTGTAGGAGTTCTTTAGAATAATATATTATTTGAAACTAAGATCTAGAATTTACTTTCTGGATGAAATAAATATTAATATTGTTCAAAGGTATGTATGTATATATATATATATATATATATATTTGATAATTATCTTTGCCCAAAATAATTACTTTGTATGCATTTTAAACTTTACAATATCATGTTTTATGTAACACTTTAAGAACTAATTTTTAAAGTATTACATACTCATGCACCATTAGCAAACTCAATTTAGTATTGCTCTAAAATTTAAATTTTGCAATAGCTGTGCAAGATAGAAAAAGGTAGTTTTGACTAATTATTATTTATTTATTTATTTTATCTTTAGAATATTCTAATATATAATTTAAAAAGTTATAATATTTAATTAGAATATTCTAGTGATATGTTCTAATTAAAATAATTAAAATATTTTAGTGATATATTAAAATTTATAATACCAAATTTTCTATTAAAATTTAAATGATATCATAAAAATAATTAATTAAAATTTTAGACTTATAATGCTTAAAGATTAATGTTGTTTGTTTTTAAGCCATAAATATGATTTATTTAAAATATTTTTGTTGTATTCAAGAAATCAAAATATAAAATCTGTTTTAAAAATAAACCAATGAAATACTAAACAAAAAGGTTGTTTTGAATATATTCTAGAACTTAACAGCAATTGTATTTTGGTACTCTTAGTAGCTATAACTAAGGTTTCAAATCACTTATTTACAATAATATTATTTATATTTTATTTACCATTAATCAATATTCTATAACTAATTAAATTTAGGTATTGAAGTTTTATAACTACTACTAGTAGTTTAGAGATTTCAATCAACTTAGAGATTAGAATTTAATTATGATAATTAAATTAAGTACTACTAGTACTTTAGAACAAAAAAATTATGTAAAGAAGTAAAAATAGATATAAAAATTATATATATATATATATATATATATATAATTTTTTATATGAGCTAAAACAACTTAGAGTGTTGCTTAGAAAAGATGAAAATAGTGTAGTTAATTTAGATTTTTTAAAATTACAATAAAGTTTCAGAAGAGGATAGAACTTCATTTTTAATATGATCCAATGATCAAAATTTCCATCCTCTATCTTCTTCTAAAACTTTATTGTAATAAAAAATCCTCTTCTATAATTTTTTATCCATTGAGTGCTAATTTTTTTTAAATGCAAGATATAGCATTTAAAAAATATTAAATTTGAAATAAAATTTAAAAAATCTTGATTTTAGTATCTTTAAAAAATAAATTAATATGATTAAAATATTAAGAAGGTTGTTTCTACACATGTATATACAATTATTAAAGATAAATTTATATTAGTATTTGATTGAAACAAAACTTTAAAATGAAATTTTTTTCAGTTTTAAAGATAACTTAGTGTAGGCTATATACAAAGAAAAAAACAAATAAACAAACAAATAAACAAACAAATAGACAAACAAAACAAAAAACAAAAAAAAACAAAAAAAATTTAAAAAATCCTAAGTGGACTTATAGTCTTTCAAATTAAACACATGAAAAAAATTAATATATAGAAGAAATTACACTCTACTTTGCTGAATAAATATTAGATAAATATTAGATGGTGATTAAAACATGAAATATTTGTTACAAAAAATAGCTTAAAAAGGCCTTAAAGAATATTAAAACTTAGAATATTCTTTATTGGCTAATTTAGGGAGATTTTTATAGAATAATAAATAAGATGAAATACAAGTATTAGTAAGATTAGTCAATTTTTACACCATTTGAAAGGTTTTCTATTAATTTTATATCTTTAAAATATTACATATAAAGAGATATAGCCATAATTAATTATATTCTAGTTAATTAATCTATTTAAAATATATGTCAACTAAACTTATTATAAGATATATATTTAGAATTATATATATTTAAAAAAATGAGGTAAGATTTTTATTTGAGACATATAAGAAAGAAATAACAATGTATCTTTTATAATAATATTTTTATAATAAAATAAATTTTATAAAAACTAATATAAGGTAAGAGTAGCAAAGAAAAGAAGAACATATATAGAGAGTGATGCTAGAAAAAATCTATACTATATTACATGTTGACCCTAGCATAACTAGCTAATAAAATAAACTAAAGCACTAATAAAGAATCTTTTCTACTTACAAGCATTGTAGAGAGAAAATTTAATAAGTAACAACTAAAATTATACAAATTTTAATAAGAAGCTCCTACAAAAGATAATTCTATTAGTTAATAGAAGTAAAAAATCAAGAATCAAAATTATACTATAAAATATAACCATTTATAACTAAAAAAATAATTTAAAGAAAAAATAAAAATAAAATAAAATCTTAAGCTATAATATAAATCTTAATTATTTATATTATTATAATATTTAATTACTCTCTTAAATTTAATATATTTAATTATTTTCTTAAATTAAACATATAAGATTTTTTTCCTTAATTTTCTTAAATTAAAATTTTAAAAAAATTTATTTGAGTTCATTGATCAAGATCAAAATATTTTTCTTTCTTTACAACAAATTCTAGACAATGTATTACTAACTCATAATACCATGTAAAAGAATCATTTATTAAAGAAAAAATTTCTTTTACTTAAGTTAAATATTATAAAAACCTATAATGGCATTAAGTAGAACTTCATCTTTAAAACTATAAGGGCTTTTGATTTTGGTCTCCAATTTATTAACATAGCAAAAATATTATTGTGTAGAGCGAAAGTACAAGTTAATGTCAATGGAAGTTTTTTATTAAAACTCCAATCTAACAAGGTATACAACAATAGTGTCTAATGGATTCCTATCTATTTCTTTTATTATAAGGGAAATTCTAAACTTTGACTTTAAATTATACACAATTATCAAAAGACTTATATTGGTAAGAATAAAGAACATGAACAGCTTAAACAATTATCTAAAGGGATTAATCAGTAGATTCTATATAAGTATCAGATGATTAAATCCTCTTTGAAATATTTTGTTGGCTCAAAGGTTTAAAAAATAGTGTATAAGGTTTAAAAATTGGTAATACAAGACTTAAAATTTATTTTCTTTGATAATTTTTTCTTACTATCTAAAAATTTCATAAAACAAAAACTTCTAAATTTGATAGATACTACAGTCTCAAGATATACATATATATATATATATATATATATACACTTATTATTTAGTTCTATAATCTAGTTTTTTTAATTAATTTAATTGATTACTAAAAACTAAAAAATTCCTTATGAGGTCCATTATGGTGGTATAAATTGAGACCAATAGTAGAGTAATTCACTTAAGTGGTAGATGATAGTATGAATATCATAGATTTACCAATAGAAAGATCAGCCTATAGAAAGTTGATAACCGCCTATTGGAAGTTATCTATCTAAAAATAGAGGTTAATTGGGATTTTTGAGATTTTTCCAAATTGTGTTTAGAAGCTTCAAAGTTGGCATCAATGGGTGGTCTACCTATAATTTTATTTTATTTTATAAGTCAATATAATATTACTTTGATGAATGTAATATTATTGGAGTCTATAATAAATAATTAATTTTATAAGAATCTTAGAGTGTAAAACTATGGATTTGGAATACACAACTAAATTTGGTTAATTAAACTTGCATATAGAATGATTAAATGAGCTAGTTTATTAATTAATATCTAGCTATAGAAATCAAAATTACAAGTGTGCTATTGGAATATCTAAGGCAAGACAAAGACATTACAGAAACTTATAGCCTAGGTAGCAAGACACATACGCATAGTTTAATAAAGATAAATAGATATAGTTTCAGAAATAATTATGATAAATGAAAAAATCAATTAGAATAGAGCCCAAAGAGGATTAGTGTCTGAAGAAGAGTTACAAAACTCAGTGATTAATTTTTTTAAATATGTGACATAGAGAACATTAAGTGATTAACTATTGAGAGGAAATGAATTAGTAATTACATTGATTGAAGTGAATTTTCAAAATACAAACCTAATTGTTAAAAGAAACTAAGTGTTATGCCAAGAAGTGGGAGTTATTAAGATGCTAACTAATGAAAGGAAGTCAATCGCAATAGGAACTTGTAAATGTAGGCCAGGCAATAGAAGGATTCATAAGGGGCAGCAAAATATTTAAAGCTTGGAGTTACTGATACCATAGAAGATAACTAGGAGGAGTTAGCCCTAAAAAGAGAAGCTCCAATTACCTCCTATGATGTATATCTAATTTTGTAGACTTATATTATAATAAAATTTATATACATAATATAATGTATATGAGTCTATAGAAAGCATGTTGCCTACAGCCTAGAGTTGTATAAAAAGTTAGGATTTATTTCATAGATATGTCTAATTTATATAAAAATTAAAAAATAATATCTTATTTTATTTAGTAATCTACTTATATAAGGTCCAATATTTTTTTAAAATTTATTCAAATTAATCAATACTAGATCTTTTTTTAAAACAAAATGCAAAAAATAAAATAAAATAAAATAAATCTAATTTAATATATTAGATATAAAAAAATTATATTGAATGAATAAATATATTAAATAAATAAATAAATATACTTACAATTTATGCCTCTTTTATTTTTTAGATATATATATAGATATAGATATTGAAATTGCCCTATAGCACAACAGATATAGAATTTTATTTTATTTCATTTTATTCTAATATTAACAAGTAAAGTCCAAGAAACATGTCATACTCGATATCAAATCTTTAACAAGTAATATTTGAAGAGATCCTTAGTCACATCAAATATATATAAAAAACTTATATTCTTTTATAGTTGATGTATGTTTTTGGACAATGTGGAAAATAAAAAGATCTTTAGACAAATGGACTAATAAAAAGTAAATAAGATAATATGATTTAAATTTAATGATTATAGAAGAGCTTGAAAGAGGACATAAACTTTGAACATGGAAGATCTCAAAATAAAACATGTTATTCAAAGAAGTGATTAAAAACTTGTATCAAAGAAGGTAAACTAGGAATCATAGATTTAAAATGGAATTATTCCCTCCTCCTAAGATACATACAACACACCCGAAGTTGGAGCCATAAATATATTGATATATTGAATCCTTGTTAATCAGCAAACTGATTCTCTCCCTTATGTTTCAACAAAATATATATATATATATATATATCAAAGAGTGCAGACAGTGTGGTCCATGGGGAAAAATAGGCAAGGGCTAAAATCTCAGGTGGCGTCATTACACTGCCAGAATCCATGTCATTATACTGCCAGAAGACGAACACCGTTATTGTCTCCGACGTGGATAAGACGGTCAGGGCAATAGAGGAGCCAGGGGATGACACGTGGGGCATGGCCAAGTGGCGTGGCGCCCATGTAGCGCCCGCACTCCACAACGTGGGACTCCCTGGCCGGTGCCATGCCCACGTGGAGCATCACCTCCTGGCACCCATCACTCCCCCGCTGCCTTATAACGCAGCCCCCTCCCTCTTGCTGCATTAATCGCTCTCCCTTCGTCTTATTTCACTTCCTCTTCTACCATTTTACAGTCAGTCATTTCTGTTTCTAGCTCTCCCCACAGCTGTACGTTTTCGCAAGAGCGCTGCCTTTGAGATCAGTCTCCGAAACCGGCTTTCGTCAAGATGTCGACCTTCGAGCAAACCAAGGAGCAGGCTGGAAAGAAGGCCGAGGAGACCAAGGGGCTCGGACAAGAGCAGGCTGGATACGCCAAGGATGCCGCTAAGGTGTACTTTCACTTTTAAGTTAGTGTCTATAGTTAATTTTCCTGACGAGGAATTTCAGAAAGGGTTATGCACTTGTGATTGAATATCGGTTTGGTGATGAGATAACTGCAGTTGTAAGTTCGATACTGCCCTGCATGCCTTAGCTTTTACATGCTGGTGAAAGCTCTAGGAAATGGGAACCACGTTTGTTGGAATCAAGGTCACATGTTTTGACATTCGTTTCTTTGTGATTGCAGAGCGCTACCGGAACTGCCCAAGACAAGGCCAGCCAAGCTGGGGACTACGCAGGCTCCAAGGCCCAAGATGCCAAGTCTGCTGCTTCCGACATGACCGGAGCTGCCCAGCAGAAGGCAGGCAAAGCCACTGATGCTGCTAAGGACACCACACAGCGAGTAGGTGACAAGACCGCTGACGCTGCTGGAACTGCTAAGGACAAGGCATACGAGGCCAAGGACGCCGCAGGCGCCAAGGCCAGCGAGACGGGTAGCTACTTGGGTGACAAGGGAAACCAGGCCCAGGGTGCCGCAGCTGATGCCGCTGGCACCACCCAGGACAAGGCTTCGGGTTTGGCGAGCACCGCTCAACAGAAGGCTAGTGAAGCTGCGGGTTATGCCAAAGATACTGCTGTGAGCGCCAAGGACACCGCTGGAAACGTTTTACAGCAGACTGGTGATGCTGCGGTCAACGCATTCAACCGCGTTAAGGAAACCGTCACCCCCAAGCAGTAAAGTGGAGTAGGTTACGTCATTTTTGTGACTACTACAGTGGGTATTTTCACATATACTTACTGCCACTTCATGTCAGATGCCAGAATACTTCTAGAGTTTCTCAGTTTTGCGCAAGTGTACAGTGATCAGAATGGATATTGAAATGCCAAATTTAAGTTGTTTTTACATCGAATTTAATGCTTGGATGATAATTCTGGTGCAGTACAAATACTTCTGAAATCTTGGATGTCTATTTTGCAATGTACTCGTACCCTGTTATATCATATAGTGCCACATTTGATGGGTGAACTTTGAGGATGATGTTGCTTGGATTCGCTCTGTCACATCTGATTAACTATACAACCGACTCTGCAACATTTTTACTATTTAAAATTTGATACGAGAATTTTTCTTCCCAACAACCTCAACCATCGTGAGCATATAGAATGTGCAGGTTACCAAGTAACTTAATACATCATGTTCGATATTGCAGATTGTTATTAAAATTGTTTCATTAAGAACAAAATCGTCAGAAACCTTATGAATTGGATACTTTGATATGCTAGCTACTTGCAATTAAAATCATTGATAAAATAATTCCTCCACAGCAATCTGGTGACTTAATGATATTTCTGCACTTGGTGGTGAAGTTGGATACAAGAAAAATGCTGCTGGCTTCATTACTATCTATCACCTTGTCCCGCGCATTATCACACATGTCTTCGGTACATCACATTGAATCATTTTCAATTGGGCCTAGTCAGAACTATGCATACCTTCTTGGCATGTCTCTTTGCGACGCTAAGTGAATCGACGTGAGGAAAGATGACGATGGTTCCGCTGCGAGTCCCTGTTGCGTGATTCAAGGTAGTAAAGAAGACTTACAAACAGAGAAAGGGCACTGAGCGCCGCTAAGAGGCTACACATCTGACGAAATGTCAGAGGAATCTGTGCTGCTGACAGACTTGGATGCCGGTGCGATGTTGCGGATCCCCCACGTACTCTCGACACAGGTTTTTGCTGCGGGATCACGGCGACTCGCCTGGGAGGCCGGGGGTGAACATGATCTTGGTAAAGCATCGCTCCAAATGCCAAAAAAACGACCGCCATGGTTGCAAATTTCGTCCACAACACTGAGTCGAAGTCTTGATGCATCTTGCTCATCATTCTGGACACCATCTCCAATATTCCTCATTGTAGAATCAACCAGCTGCACTCGTGGCTGTGAAGCTCCCAATGCACTATGCGCCCCACTCCACCTGAAATGCTCATATTCCATGCATGGAGACCAATCTATGTCCCGAATCGTAAGCGAGGCACGAATCCGACAGATATGCACATGCTGGCAACTCTACATCACTCCCCTTGTTCGAAAAACAAATGGCCACAACTCTAGAATCCCACTGTTGTACAGAACTAGACGGTCTGCTGTAGGTGCGCGAAACCGGACCACGATTTCGCGCTGACCAGTTGAAGAATGATGGAGAACATCACCGCGAAATGGTCGTCTGCGTAAGTTCAGACGCTCAAACCCAGTGCAGAATGAGAGGAATGTAAAGGATGCAGAGAGCGTTTCAATTGTGGAGCTGGGGTTCTCGCGTCTGGAAGCTACCCCTCAAACGTTGCCTAGTTTCGCCTCCAGCTGCACCAAGTTGGAAAGGCTGCGTCCCTTGACAGACCCACTGGGCGTTGCATTGCTGGCCCCATCTTCTGCAGCGCAAACTTCGAGGGACGGTAAGACTGCGGGCAAGGTAAAGACTGCAGGCTCCGTCTTTTGAAATGGTGCGGGTAACTCTTTTACAGCAATATTTACTGCTCCTCACCAATTCGCTTTGTGCACAATATTTGAGGTTCTCTTACCCAACACTTTTAGTCGACGATTGTCTTGTTTACCGTCTTCCCTCCACAATCCCACATTTAATGATTGTGATGCGCCGTCAGATGATATAGCTTGAATTGCTTTCAATCTTTTCTGAAGAATGGTATCGAGATGATGTCTACTCTCTAACTTGTTCGACAATAAATTAAACAAGGTGTCTTGATCATCATTCCCCTTCTCTTTGATTGCATGGAGTTCCATCTCTAGGCCTCTCAATTTCAAGAAATATTAACCATGCAGCCCCCAATTTGTTGCTGTTGCACGAAAGCAGAGTGCACAACTTCTAGTGACATCGTAATGAAGATTCACTCACAATCACACTTGCCCATGTGCTGGCAGCTTGAATCCACACCTCGTTTTTGCAGCAATTCAAAGTGAAGCTATCGACCTCATTTGTCAACTTGAGGAGCTTCAGAGCTTGAAGACACCCAACTCTGTTCAGCAGAGGAAAAGCGATCCAACGACTTCCGGCTCCTCTCCACTAAGTTGATCAATTTTCCAGCTAGATATTCCATTGTTTGAGGTTCAGTTCCATTGCCAGCGGTTCAATATTTACACACAACTATTTGGTGAGTGCAATCGCTTCCTAAATACATCTGTTGGGCTAAATCCATGCATTGTGCTGCTTGGTCTAAATACCACTGTGGTGGCTTGGCTGTATCAAAATATTTTTTGACGTTAATCATATGTCAAACACAACCATGATTGTCTTATAGTTAACTAGTAAAATCACCATGGAACATTACAACATACATCACAAGATCCATTGTAATATAAAAAACTGTTACAAACAAGCTCAAAACACACATTTCAACCTGTTAGTGTGCTTTGGCATCATGTTATCTATACATCAATTATCTTGCAACTTAAATAAGGTTTCAATGACAGCTGCAAATTGTCAGTGATATCATCACTAACCAACTTATCTCTGCCTATTTAACCCACACTTTTATGTCAGAATACTACATACAAAACACCCATGGACCAGAGATTATTTAACAAAAATGCATATGTGGAGAAATGTACCAACCAGAAGGCATTGAAGATACCTCTGTTTTTTACAAATTGAAGCATTGTGTTAGTTGCTTCCTAGATGCTGAAAGGGTATTCACAAGGACCAGCCTCCTCCACTCTCTGTTGCATCAGATGACTCAGGTCTCCATCCATCAGTTTAGAAACAATAGGACTAGACTACTCATTTGTTGTATAGCTAAGAAAGGATACAAAATTGGGATGGTACAACTTTGCCACTTGTGATAGTATGTCCTTGAAAGAATCATTGCTTGGTACATCAAATTCCTTTTTGGCAACTTGCACTCTTCCAAACCACTTTTGCCTTGTACATAGTATTTGAGACACAGTTACCCAACATTTCTAACCAGTGGAGATTTTTCTTGTTTGCTTTGCAAAGGAATCAAATCCAACAATTGAGATTAATTTGCACTTGACTTAGCATGGATTGCTTTCAACCTTTTAAGAAGAATGGAAACCAAGTTAGATAAACCCAAGAGAGTTATAGGTACCAATACAGGTTCTAAAATTTTCAACAATGCATCTTCATCATCCTCAACCTTCTTGTCAAGAGCCTTGCATTTAGTCCCCCTTAAGTTTCAACACTGGAATAACTTGATGTTACTTCAAATTTTTTCTAGGTACATGCACGTGCATGCTTGCCAAGGCAATGGTAAGTAGCATCCACATTCATCTTTGAAACATTTTAAAATGAAAATTTTGACTTCTATTACCAACATTTAGAGGAGCTTTAAAACTTTGAGACCTTTCTAGTATTCTTGATAGTTGTTTAAAGTTTTCTAGCTAGATAATCTCTGCACTCTGTGTAGATCAGCTTAACTTTGGAACTTGCTCCATACATCTTGTTGCAATGTCTAAGTATCACTTTGGTGTCTTAGCTTCTAAGATACTAGCAAATTCCAATTTTTTAGCAATTGCATCCATGCTTGGGATATTTGTCTTCCTCCACCACAGTCTTAGTAATATTGTCTCTAGTGACGTAGAAGAGGTGATATACATTAGTGGGCTTGCGTCTCATCTCCCAAACCACAGCTTTCTTCCCCGAACGTGCATACCACCGCCTTCGATGCACTCCTTTAGCTGTATCATATGGTGTTACATTGAGGAAAACTTCCATGTAAACAAATTCATCTCGTCAACCAGGTGTAGGTTACGCAAACTTGTGAACTTTAATGTCAATCTGTAAAGTTGCAATGAGAGTGCAAGCATGTTCAATCCGAAGGTTCCGCACAGTAATGTTGATGCAAAGAGTACGGTCATACGCGACGAATTCGAGGTCTCCTCATGGTTAAGACTTTGATACCTAGACGCTCTGCAATAGCTTCCTGCCCAAATTTCTGCAGTGCCACACAACTTATCAACTTCAGTACCTTATCGGCTTGGTCATGATACGCAATTCCTGATGCAGAGGACAAAAGACTTAAACGAAATAAAGAGCGTACTTGTAGAGCATATCTTAAATCTTTGCGGCCATCTACTAATATATCTGCTTGTTTTGGCAAACGCAGGGAACCCTCCTTAACAGCCTGTGCCCATATCCGCTCCCTCCGATGTTCTGCATCGCTTCGATTAATTTCTGGATAACTATCTAGCATATTTTCCAACATGTACTCTTTCATTGCTTCTGCAGCTTCTTCTACATTTTTCCAACGCCCTTTCTGTGCCCCATACAACATTCCCTAATCTGGTTACTTCAATATTATTTGAACATAACATGCTGAACACAACATCTTCATTCTTTCCTGCAGCAATGTGCAGACGGATGACAAATTACACAATGCACGTACACACAGTGACCTGGAAGATGATGAAGTGATGCCAATCCTCGAAGACTTTGTAAAGCCCACGGTAAAGGGATCACAAGAATCTACAGCCTCGCAGAGATGGAGGGCGTAGTAACATGCTAATGAACATCGTACAAACAATCTCAACTACTGTGATTCAAAACGTCGCCAATGCAATGACAATGAATGGACTGAGGTGATGTATACTTGAAGTCGAAAAGGTCAAATGGAACTGAACATATAAATATTTGCACAAGGGCTTACTCCATTTCTCTGTGCTCGAAGTCCCATCTTCTTGGCTACTGCAACCACTCCACCATGTTCCCGCACTGCTGCAAGGAGATCCTCCTGCTTCTCTGCAATCAACTGGGCCGGTTTTGGGAATAACGACCTGCATATTCACCTCACAAGTTTTGACAGCCGCCAATTTAAATTTAGCATGAAGACAAAGTAGACTAAGATACCTCAAACCGCGTTCTTTAATAATCAGGTACTCAACCATCGAGCCTGATCATCTCACCAACAAAATCGCAAATATCATTATAACTTACAAGTTATGCTCTCGCATGAAATTCCGTATCTCCGACTCTAAGTCAGTCACTTCACGCCTTCCAAGATGCATGCGACCTAGTTGTTGAGCAACTTCCTTGTAACCTCCATGCATCGTTATCTGGTACATGCGATTGGCCCAATAGAGTAAAAATCATGGAGAATCTCAAGCTTAATATTCTATACAAAAGCGTATGAATTTGCTATCACTCAATCTGGACAACATACCGCATTATGAAGGTCAAAACGGCCCAGCTTCCTCAATATATGGGAACGAGGCATCACAGCCGTTCCAGAGTCACTCCAATGCATGCTTACTGGTGTAGGATCCATAATGCTTGGAGAAGCCGGCTTCTCATCCAGCTGCCCACTTGTGACGAGATTAACATAGTATGTCTTCCCTGCTAAAACATACAGAAATCCTCACTCACATCAATCTTATCGCACTTCAGGCTGTACCGTAGAGGAAGCAGATGTAATACCAGTGTTTTAGAACATAATGAAAACGCTTCATACATCTCTCATTTCCTAGCATCTAGATCCCAATCTGTCGAGAACAAATCCCAGAAATCTGATGACGGGTATTGCAGCAACTGGGTAAAGAAAAAAATAAAAAATAAACAATAAAAAACACATTAGAAAAGCAATCACGGTATTGCTACGAACCAGTCTCTGGGTTTTGCTCTTCTCTCCAGCTCTCCGCCAAAAATGCTTCAATTTCCGAATCAAGATTTTGCAAGTCTTCCCTACAAAAACATCAAAAATAATGAGCGAATGTGTTGATGAAGTATACCAAGGTGAGGCATAGTCACATACATTCGTATAAACACAGTGACTTACTGCAGCCACTGTGATAGATACATATTTCTGATACATGATGAACACATGAGAGACCAGAAAACAAAGAAACAGGCATTACCAATATCCCACAGGCCGTCGTTTCGTACGAAGCCTGAGATCCTGAGCAACTGATGAAAACCCTCCAGCATCCTAGCCAACGATTTACGAGGATTTCATGAGTTAACAAGCAATTTCTCGTGAATGTGCAATCTTCCTTGAGAAACTACCAGGAGAAGGCAATGTTTTAACCAAAATATGCTGCAAATATTGAATACCATTATCATTTCTACCAACTCGTATTCTCCTGCTGCCTGCAATTGACGCCGTGTAGGCATGTGCGGTTCCTTTTGGCCTGCTCCACAGATATTGATACCAGTTCAATAAGTTGACTATGGCAGATCTAGCCACCCATAGCATTTGAAGCCTCAAGCACATATGCCTCCTTTACCAACTACAAATTCTGCGCTCAAATTCCCGCTCATACCTTCAGTATGTAGACCAAACTCTTCCAAGGCTGTCCGAACCTTGCGGAGGAGTTCAGGTCGCTTTGCCAATTCCAGAAGGCCCTCCGGTGGCTACAACAAACCATATCAAGGAATTAAATTCATCACGCGGTCACTTAGTCACTTAGTGCGGTGCAAATCATAACGTATTTGCATCAAAACGTTTGGGATAGGATTCAAATACTCACCTTGATAAATATACGCTCGGCGTTGCAATCAACTTCCTTTACAATGTCCTCCACCCACGGGATCAAGTACTCAATACCTGGGGAATTGCTGTCGAACACTTTGAGCATACAGTATTCCACAACAGAGGGATCCCAAAATGAGCAAAGGTTCAACACCTCTTCTACACGCCCCACAACTTCTCCCGTCTCCTCCAGCACCACCTTCCATCCCTCCAAATCCCATTCAAGGATGTCTGCAATCGCGGACAGAACACAACCTTCCAAAGTGTCATTGAAACAGCCCTTTTTAGTCTGCTGTCACATTCAATTGTAAAATCGATTCGGACACTTGACGAGCCAAGATCTTTGAAATTTAAACCCTAAAAACTATTTTACCTTGAGCTGATGGGGACATCCTAAGCTCGTTTATTATTGGCTTCACTTCAATGCTGGCGACGCTCAATGACGACGGTCGTCTGGAAGATCTCAAAACCCTGCCAATTTTCAAACAATCCACTCAAAAACCTTCACACGCGGCCCTGATATAATTCATGAGTGCAGGAAGGCAAGCAATGCATTTCCAAAATTTTCGAATGGATACATAACAAGCGATAAGAAGAGACCTTGTACTCCACAACGCCTGCAATTTGGACTCTCCACATTTCAAATTAAATGGACAAATGTTCATTATTCCACGGCTCAAAGTCACTGCACAGGGTGGCTTCGCAAGCCGCACCATGTGCTGCCATCCCAAATTGATTCCTGCAACTCTGCAGGTTGAAATCTCCATAGTGTACATTTCAACTCGCATTACAAATTGACATGGTCCACCCACAATTCCTCCTACACCAACTCTCCATTATTACTCTCTCCCAGTAATTGAACCCCTCTGCGCCATTCCACAGAAATAAGTGCACAAAGTTCCCCACAAATACAAATAACAACAACTCCGAAATCTACTCTAAAAATCTCTTAAACCCAAAAACCCTCGGAACCCAGAATTTGATTCTCCCCCTTCACCAGAATTGCACCAAAACACATGCCAATGCCGAACTCAATCTCAGAAGAAACACGTTCTCTTTTCCCCAAATTTCTTTTCCAAAACTCCCTCTCACACAAACATTATCCGGCGTCTATCTCTTCACTGCCCGTCAAAAGTGCCACCTCCACAATAACAAGAGCGGAGTGGGATTCTTTGGCTCGTTGTGAGCGACATGAAATTACCTCTGTCAATTTGAACACTTCAGAAAAGTCCCCGCTCATGTTTACCATTCTTTTATTGTTTTGACCTAATCCGAAAGAGTGTTTTACTGCCGAACAGCCCCAGCTTTCCGTCGAAGCGATTCTTTAGCGGTGTTGCTCCAAATAAAGTGCAGTAAGTGCTTGTAGTCTCAAATGGTATCACCATGGCATGAGAATCATTCCAGATTCAATTGAACATTTGATTCAGTGGAAGCAATCCCAAGATATCAAGTGGCGACTGAATTTAGAGACGGTCATTTCAACAAACGTTAGATATGAAGGTGCTAGTTCCACTATTAAAATGAAGCATGCACTTGAGCAATTAATTTGCAAGACAAAACACCAAGAAAGGAAGAACTGTAGATTGATCGAAGGTAGAAACTGAAGAATACTTCCACAGATTTTGGTCGTTGCATCTCTATACACATGAATAGGGCATGTTTGTCTAACTTGATGGTAATTACCTATGTCTTGTGCATGTATTCATATTAGATTTTGCATACAATAGAAATTAACTTTTATAACTTATGTGTGTAAAAAATAATTCCATTAAGTACAAAAAAATATTTTGACACAAAATAAGGCAACATATGTGAAAGGACTACATACATTTTTATATTGTGAAAGGGCAACATCCGTTTTTACATTGTGAAAAATATTTTGACATAAAATAATGCAACATACAATGAAAAAGAGCAATCCATTGTTATATGGAGTGATTTTCAATTTGGGAATATATTGGGTATATAGATGTAGAGAGTTTACTTGTAATTTATTGGCCAAGCTTTATTAAGTGATTTGTTTCTAATAAGGAGGACAAATAAACACAACAATATTAAAAATATATATATATATATTGTATTAATAAGAACCTTTTATTTTTAAGTAGGTTTGTACATAAGATTTTTCTATGGCATTTAGAAAATCCTTAAGATCCTTTTCTATGCCAAATCATAACTAACTAATTTTTGGTAAATTAGATTTTCAATAATTTCAATGAAAATCCATGATCTTCTTTTTAAAACTTATTTTTATAATAAAAATATTATCAAAGATCCATATATCTATCTTTTCACCTCTATTAAGTCTTGGCTTTCAAAAAATCCCTTTAGTTTGTACAAAATGCTCAAATTGTAATAAAACCATTCAATACCTTATTCACATGCAAAGGATTGTTTTCTTCTTGAATTTTAAGATCATGTATCTCTTGATCCAACTATTCAATTTTTGTCAAATTTTGCAATAGTATAGCTTATATCTTTAAGCTTTATTATAAGAAAAATCAGTTGTAGATTTGCTTTTGATCGTTTGATATCTCAAAAATCCTAGTAGGTGTTTAAAATCCTAGTTTATAAACATCTAATCATTATTTTCTTTATATTTCAAAAATCCAAAATCTAAATGCTAAATTTTTTTTGTATATAGCTTTGTAACATGAAAATATACACTTTTAAAAATTTTGACACAAAACCTTATCAAATTGCTTAAAATATAGCTCAAAATACAATTACTAATTAAACAAGTCACTTATTGCCCATAAATTGCAAGTGCTAATTTCAACTCTCAATATCTCCTTCAATCCAAGTTAATATTTATCAAGCTTTATATACAAAGTATAGCTAAGAAATTTCTTTCTTCAATTCCAATTGTCAATCTTTTATTATTTTTTGTATGTCTGAGTTATATCCCAAAGAATGATAGTAGATATAAAATTGACACCTTGACTTTGAGCACCTATATCTCCTTCACAAAAACTCCAAACCACTAAATTTTTGCTCCAAAACCATATCCAAAAACCTAAACTTATTAGACCTATTCTTTGATGTTCAAATAACCCCAAAAGAATAATTTTAATTCCTAACAAGATCTTAGATAGCCTCCTTGAAGTCCATTACTTTTGACCAAAAAGAATGGAGATTTTTATCATCCATCTCTATTCATCCACATGGATGGCCTAACTATTCTTTTTGATACTAAAAATCCCTTTCTAATTCTTTTTTCTGATAAGATATATATAATATGTGTTTTAAATACCAAATAAAAGAAATAAATAAAATTTCAAGGATTACCAATGTCTGACAAAGGTGACTCACAATACAAAAGTTATTATCAATATAAAATCAATGTCAAAAGTCACTATCAAAAAGGAAATGAGATTGTACAAACCTCAATAGTAGCCTTTTTAAATAGACTCTTTCTAAAGTAATAATCTAACCACATTTTGTAACCAATAAAAATCCACAAATATGACTCTTATTCAATTGCATAGTAAATTGTACATTATATATATATATATATATATATATATACATACATATATATACATACATATTATTTTTATATGATAACTGAACCACAATACAATACCATATTATTGGGCATAAAAATAATTATAGCATTTTAATTTGCTAAGTCAAAATTCAACAACTTTCAAAAAAATATTAATCTAAAAATAAATAAAAATAAAAATAAAAAATCAACTAAAAATAGAATCAACAAGAGGAGTGAATTTTATTTTTTATTTTGTTTTATTATATTTATTTTAATTTTTTTATTAAAATAAAATAATTATATATGAAAAGATAATACATATGAAAAAATAATATTTTTTTTTAATTGTAAAAGGGCATATGTTTTTGGTGATTTTTGCATAATTTTTGATTATTTTATAGGACAACATTTCTATTATATTATAGATACTAAAAAAATATATAATTACACATAAAAGAATATACATATAAATATCTACAATTAATGAACACTGAAATAGATAAAAGATTATTTCTAACTACTATCATAAATAATTATTGCATTTATAAATGAAAAATTGATACCAAGACTTTTAGCTGTGGCCTTCATAAAATAAAAATAAATTTATATTCTTATCTTCATTTAATTTCTTTATTAGCAAATACAAGAGCTATTATAAGTTTGAATCTTTTAGTGCTAATTCCATGTTGGGCTTTCCAAAATAATCATTGCACTTTCAAGCTTATAGAATATTTAAATTAATTAGAACAATATTAACTTACAACAATATATTGGATTTTTTTAGCTATTATTGTTTAAGAGATTATTTAATATATCTATATACGCAGTCAAGATTATGAATGCATTCATTTGAGTATATAAATCATCTTTTCTAACATGAAAATATAGAAAATATATATGGTAATATCTTTACATTACATAGGTTTTATGAAAAATAAGAAATAAAAAAATAAAAAAATGTTGTACTAAATATTTATGATGTAATAATTTTTTATGGTATATGGTATATAAATTACAGCATCTAATGTGATGTTTTGAAAAACGAATAATGGCACGCCAGATGAAAATTATGCATGTCGCCTCAGACAAAGAAAATGTAACAAGGATGGAAATCATTCACATCGACCGAGAATCCAAAAGGGAGAGGAATTCATCCACTGGGGTTCATCCATACGAGAGCTTCCCTGCTTGAGATGGCTCACGGGAGGCTGAGTCGCAAGCTGCGAGAGCGAGAGCCGCGACGGAGTCCCGCTCGCAATGGGATCCCAAAGAGATTGGCCGCATTCAAGCATGAGAAACACAAGGATTGTGCCGCTTCGGGGCGAGCTGCGATGGTTGTTGGGGCAATCCCCGCGTCGCCGCAAAACCTGCGGAAACCTGCCCTCCACTCCCCACACTTGGGGTGCTGCAATCCATCGTGGCCATAGCCGCAGGGGTGGGTGCCCCCCTCCATGCGATTGTCGTTCCAACTGGCGTCTCTGCTATCGCGCTTCTGCCATGGGGCTGGATCAGCCTCTGGATCGCCGGACTGGGCTTGCCCTTGTGCCTGCTGTTGCTGTTGTCACCACCACCTTGAGTAAGCCATGAATGGCCTGGACTGTTGTGCCTTGCCGTTTTCTGTTACGGGTTCTGGGCTTTGCGTGATCGGTAATTCTTGGGGACGTTAATTTGAGATGCTTTTGTAGTTCTTTGCGGAGTTGTGATTGCATGATCTTTATGGGATGCATCGTGGTGATTGTTCCTATGGTAAGGGTATTGGACTCCTATCTTGCGCTTCCGCGGGAGTAGCTCTGCAATGGCCGTGTGGTGTAGGTGGATTAGTATTGACGCTCTTAATTTGTGGGTACAAAAGTGTTCTCAGCATTATAATGAAGAGTTTCTCACGCTCCATTGACAAATATTTCATGCAACCTTTCTTTTCTTTTTTTTCTTTTTTTTTTTCTTTTTTATAGAGTGTGTGTGTGTGTTTGATAATTAACTCATTTCTCCCTTGTAGTGTGTGTTACGATTACTGGCTATCTTGTAGTCTGCAAGTGCCTCTAATGAGCTTAGGATCGTTTCCTATCGATTTAGAATCTTTTGCCGTTTCGACGCTCATAGTAGCATTTTCTTCAGGTGGTCAGTTACGCATAACCTGTGCCAATCCGAATTACAACTTCGCAACTAGAACGAACAAGAGGGAAAATCGTGTATTCCCCATCTTCTCTCCAGAGCTTGACGGAGGATATTCAAAAATCCAATCGTCTGGTCAATTACCAGGTTCCAAGTGTTTTATGGGGAGACTCCTTGAGAAGGCTCTTTTAGTATTTGTGAAGTCTCAGGTATGCTCTCTCATGGTATCAGGTATGGTCTGAAAATGGTGGGAAGTGTACTTGAACATGATAGAGTTTTAGCCAAGCTTATTCCCTTTCTCTTAAAGGTTTGTAACTGTCACCGCTGCAGGATATCTAAGAAATGTGGAAGGCGGCTGCCAAAATAAGCAAGATAGGCTAACCGTAAGCAGCTGGAGGGAGATATTTGTTTTACTTCTCACTTTGTGTCCTGTATCTTCGCAGTTGGATGATTGCGGGGACTTAAGCGTGGCCGTGGGCGGTAGCAATTGGGATATATTGGGAGGCAATGTGAAGAGAATTGAAGTTTCTGTCAAACAAGCAATTTACAAGGTATTAACTCCCTCAGGTCTCAGAGCACATGGTTCCTCTTCAATATAGGCAGAGTGAGAAATTGCTGCATTTACTCCATCACGTTATCTGCTCAACCTCGTATGAACAATATGTCCTACTTTCAATTTATCGTTAAAAAGTCAGGTGAATGGCAGTTTTGATCTGGTGTGAAAATATGTTTTAACTAGCTTACATCCTCTGCATTTGTGCCCTTGGTTTGCGTCTCATGCAATCGTGTATCCTCAGGGTGTTGTTCTTAGCGAGGTGGGTTTAGCAGCATCAAATGTACGAGCCGAACTTGGAAGGAATAGGTAGAACCACTACATGACCATGCTTTCAGGCTATTTTCATTTTGATTACTACTGTTCGGTCTTTTTAGAGTTCTCTATCAAGATTTGGGTTAGTATTTGTTGATAGACTTATACCAAAGTGCAGGATCTCATTGATGATGGATGTCTCGTAGTTACACCTGTGTCGTCGAACTCAGGAAGAGCTTCTTTAGTTTTACAGCGTAACAGGTGCTTTTACAGTTGTGGGGTGTGATTAGGTCTCCGTATAATAGCCACTTCAATGGGATGGGAGAGCTGCGGTTCTATTGAAATCGTGAATTGAGCAAGCTATGTGTGACGACAGGTTGTTTCATCAACCGTTTAATGTGAATGCTAGAATTCGGATTCGGGAGCAAGATTTGAATACGAGGTAGGTAAATTTTGTTACGCCTGTTCACTGAGATCAAAGTTCTCAATCCATGCATGTGTTTTCTATGTTCTCCTTATGCAGTGTATCCCGAATCAGATGCACTTTTAATATACACTTGCACTTACTGTGGCAGTCTCACAAGTCCTGTTATGTCGAGCTCTTTCAAGGACATTCTTCCTGCGGAATTTCAACCTCTTCAAGTGCTGTATGATAATGGAAACCTGCGATTCTCGAGATCAGATAAGCAGTCTGGTAGATATGATGAAATCGAGTATCCTATCATTCTCAAGGTTGACGTGGAGAAGGGTGGTGAAGTCATCTCCGTTAAAACATCCAAAACTGGCTCTCCTGAAAAAGCATTCAAGGTTGGACCAGACGTCAAGATTACCGACTTTCAAGTAGGAAGCTCGTGGTTGTCACTCACAGGAGAATTTCTCTTCATGCCCTGATGGAAATCATCCAGTGGGGTCATTTAAATGCATTTACATGATAAACTTTCTTTTTTAGTTTGTTTGTACTGTGTACATTATTAGTTTTGACACTGCGCAATCTGTGCCTGGAAGTTCAATTTCACAAGCACAGCTTTGCCAAGGTACAACAGGTAATAGGACTTGGCTTGTATTGAACAATAGACATGGTACAACGAGCTTTCTAAATATTGTCTCCATTGCTGGAGTAACAAGTTATTATTGTTGTATAGCTTGTAACATACTCAGAAACGATGTGGCTCACGGGTTGTACATTTTCTGTTCGTATTCCTGCTCTTAGTGACACTGCAGGCTTGTTTACAGCTGCTTCTTATCGTGTCAGCAGACACTGTTCTTTTATGGAAATGGCATTGCTATGAGTATGTCAATGATCTCCTTGTTTTATTCCCTTCCCCCTTCTGCATTCCTTCTCCTCTTCGAGCCAGGTCAGGATTATGTTGTTTGCTACCTCATTGTGCTTACAGATCTAACTGAAGACGAGTTCTCATTTGTTCGAGGTTGGTAATTTAGATCTGCTTCACCTTTGATGTTGATGTGTGTTTGAGAACGTGTTCGTAACGGAATAGATGAAGAGTGGTGGTCTGGTGTACATAGTGATAATAATACCACTATGTCAAGATTGTTGCAGGCACACCCAGCATATTCTTCACTGCTGTTACATTTTACTCCGACGCTCCAAGATCAAGGAAGCCTAGGTGATTGTTCAAGTGTCGGAAATCTGCTTTTTCAAATTTAGCTGAATTGAACGGAACTAATTGTAATCTCAATTTGGATCTCAATTTTCATGATAACGACATTAATGGATAGTTGGAAAACTGCTGTGAAGAACTCTTGATCATGAACTGATTGATTGATCTTGTTTCCATAATTCAGTCTTAAGATGGAGTTTCCACAAATTTATGAGAGGTCATCATGTTATCCCTCCAGATCTTTAACTGAAGTACGGTTCTTGACTAAATTGCAATTGATCTTGCTGCTCAAGTTTGATGAACGTTAGAAGCTCAAATCAATAGCATGCCTCTTTTCAACGCCTGGTGTTTTGTGTCCTACTTCGTGAGGCGGTGAGCCAACTTCCTATCCTGTTCAATTCTCTGTATAGCCTCAGCGATAACCTAGAGCCCTGGGGCAAAGAAGGGGACTACTTTAATCTTGCGACCTGGATAGCTTGAATGGAGGCTAGGCACTTAAGCTCGGCAGATATAACTCCATGTTTGAACTGTGATAAGTTTATCTGTTTCTTCCCAGCATTGTGAATTCCAAAGCAATCTTCTTCGAGATCTCAGAAAGTAGTGTTGTCACACTTCCTGTGTGTGGGAAACCCGAGGAAATCAACAGAACATCGTCCTTGTGACGCAAGGCAAATTATTTCCAGCTAATCTGTGATAATGGATCAGATGCTGCAAGAAATTCAGAACGACTGAGGATACATTTCATCTCCGAAGCTACAAATGACATCAATATACGAAAAGCTCGATGTACGAAGGATTACAGTGAGGCCCTTCACACAGTCCCGGAGCCCCCTGTCAGCAACACCTTTACGGACAAGTCCGCTATAGTCCTTTTTCTATCGCTTATCAAGGGCGATGCATAATTTTGGCATGCGTATGAAGAAACTTCAGTGTCCTCTCATTTTACAACGCCGATATGGGAATCCAACCTGAGGAACCTAATTGTAAGCTCACAACGAGGCACTTCGAGTTTAGTGTGCAATGAAACCACAAATCATTTTGGATTACTACTGTCCGATGATTCGAAACCTTTCCAGAGACATGATAGCAGACATGACCACTACAAACGCTGTTGTTCTCGGGATTGCTCAATCTCATCGTGCTAATCTTGCAACTAATGTAAAAATGCTACAATACTGGTGAACAGCTGCACTAGCTGAACGAAATCATTTTGGTACAAAGAACATAATTCCGTAAATTTTCGATTTTTTCATTCCTTACTGACGGTATTCAACTGAGCTGAATCCATATCTCAGAGACTGCACGTAGGATTCTCCTTGCTCTAGTTACTGTGCAAAAACTCAATCTATCTGTAATTGTTATTTATAAGAATGCAGATAATGACAAATTTTGCTTGTGTAATAACAAGCAGTGTTGTTGCATTTGAGGTGAAGACTAAAAAAAAATCAATTGTTTCTTCAAGTTTATTGATTAACTTAAATTAATTGTTGATTAAGCCAAATTAACTGTATTGTCAAGGTAGTGAATAAATTGTAAAGGTATAATTACAAATAACAACAAATTTATGTGTCAAAGATTTATGCAAAGGGCTTTTAGCATTTCTATTTTTTATATTAAATATGATAATTGTGCTACTATGTCTCATTTGGCCATTTATTCATTTATAGTTATTAAAATCATATTTACATTTAATAATTTTAGATCTTACAATACTTCATAACATGTTTTCTATAACTAAGTTTTTTTTTTTTTTTTTTTTTTTTTTTGCAACATGATACATGATACATGTTTTTTTTGCAAAAAACTAAGGTTTTTTTTTTTGCAAAAAAAAAACTTTATTTATTTGAAAAAACTTTATTTATTTTGCAAAAAAAAAACTTTATTTATTTGAAAAATAAATAAATAAATAAATAACATGATACATGTTTTTTTATTTATTTATTTATTTTTCAAATAAATCACATACATGTATGTATATATACATATATTCATTCAACTTTTTAGCTATTGAAAAAAATTGGTATAATTTTATAATGATCATGTCAAATTATACTAATATCAAATAATTGGATATTTACTAAAAATGTACTATTAAAAAAATCAAACTTTAGAATGACGTTTAGAACTTATAGGATCTTATTAAAGAAATAAATAAGAAATCATATTATATAATAGTAAAAATATTAAATATTAAAGAATATCTATTTTAGTGATGTTGATAAGTAGTTTGGGTAATCAAAAATGGCAAAAACTTTAATTGATAATATGGCATAACTTTGTAAGTGCCAAGTCTTTAGAAGAATATCAAATTTATTTTTGATATTAAAGATTTAGGAATAAAATAAATATTACTATTTGTGCAACACATAAATAATAATAGAGTAGCTACTTGTATAATTTAGAGTCAAAATAAGTTAAATGTAACTTTAAAAAGATCAAAATAATCTTTGAAATAATACTTATAAATTTTGTATATTTATATGCCATTACAATAATTATACTTATATAATAGCACTTTGTGGCTTGATTAATAACAAATAATGCTAATGATGAAATATTTCAATGTTGCTCCTTTTATACTAGAATAATCTTAAAATCAATGTATGAAGTTAATATGAAGTTATCAAATTGTTATGAATAATTAAATTATAATAATGCCAAGTGCAATAAAGTCTCTAAATTATATATATATATATATATATATATACATATATAATTTTATTACACTTGACATTTTACAACTCAAAGATACAAAAATATAGATAAAAGAATAAATATTCAAGTTATAATTAAAATATGTTGACCTCAAATCACTTCAAACAGTCATTTCATTTTCTATTAATTATTAATTTACATGTAACTACTCATATAATATATCTAAATATACAAATAAAACTCAAAATTCACACAAATTATTTTTATTTTTTCACCAAATTTTTTACCTACTGATGTATTAAAACACGCAATTTTAATTGAAATAAATTCCCGGGCAAAATCTTGAATAAAAGTTCGAGTCTTCAACACGTTGTAATACAAAATGCCATATGTACGTCTGCGTACACGTACATGGTCTACATACGTACAGACGAACAAGGCATGCCTTGGTTATGGGGCGGGCCGCGGCTAAGGAATATGTGGAGCACAATATGCGGTAATGGGGGCTGTATCCATCTCTGTGAGAGCCCCTGGCGCGGTCGGGAGAACGCCGAGGCAGGGCTGAGCAGAGGGAGGTGCGAGGTGCGTGGACGGATTGCGGAGGATCAGTTCAGCAAGGGTGATCGATCGCGAGCAAGCGTGGTTGTTTGTCTTGTGCCGAGCGAGGGAGTCCGTGTCGGAGCCTCGAGCATCACAGGGGAAAGGGGGTGGAGGCAGAAGCAGTGGTGAAGAGGAAGAGCGGGGAAGGGGTAGGGCGTGGGGTAGGGTTGCGAGGGAGGAGCCATGTTTCGAGTGCGTGCAGCTTCCTTCTTCACGGGATTCGCCGTGGCTTCGGGCATTGCCATGTTCCAGCTACAGAGGGACGTGTGGGGCAGCCACCACATTCTTGCCGATGAGGTGAGCAATTTGTGTGCTGCGTACTGTAGCTATTGAATCCGGTGCTTTGGTTTTTTGGGTCTACTTTTTGGGATTCTCCCAGATCTTAAATGTGTGTCAGGCACGGAAAGATGCAGCGGCCGGTTTTCGTTTATGTATTTATTTATTTTCCTTCCTAATCAGGCGTTTGCAATAGGCGTTATTTGGAGTGATTGCCGATAGAGCTTGGTTAATGTGAATGGATACAATGGATCCTTATGATCAGAGTAAGATGGGTAGATGTTTTGGACAACTCGAATTTAATCGCGAATGCAATGTTAGATTGATGGCAAGAATTGCCGGATTCATAGACCTAACTATGTTCTCTGTTCCCAAGTTTCTGTTGCGGTGACATAATTCCTATTCTAGGGTTTTATTGCTGACATGAGATGCGGGCTTTTTTAAAGTTTGTTTCCCCCTCCGGATAGTTACCCTTTTCGGGACCGAATATTGATTAGCCTACAATCCTACCAGATATCTTTTATGGCGCTTCCCTCGTTAGGTTTTGGTGATTTTACCTTGGAAAAAATGTTCATCGCAGAAATGGTTTTGAGTCCTCTCAAATATATTAGTGTACTCTCTGTCCTGCAACGCAGCTAGTAAAGTATGAATGCGCGAATTATTCTCAGTTAACGATCGGATTTATTACGTTCATGTTGAAGCTGAAGACATGTTTGAATATCAGCTTAAGTTTTAGCTACAGCGTTAACCTGATTTGATGAATGGCTTTATAAAAGCACTGCTGAGACTTCAATTCTTTGCAACTCTACGAATTGTTGCACTTCAGAAATCTGTTTTGGCTTCAACTTTACTCTAATTCAGATGGAAAATTTAGAGGCGTAACTTCCTCACTCAAGCTCTTACATGGCATTTGTTAATAGTGAGCTGGTTTCTCAAAGTTTTGTATTATTAATTTTGTTCTATGCAGGCAGAGAGATATTATTCGCAATTAGAGAAACGGATACTACATCTTGAGCGCGTGACAGGTGTTGGTGCCACATCTTCTCAACCTACCCAAGTTAGTTCCTTAACTATTACCTTTGTGAAATGTGATAGTTTGGAAGTCAGTATGTGAATCCGGGTATTTCTCTCTCTTTCTCTCTCTCTCGCTCTCCCTCGCTGTGTGTGTATTTATGTGCAGAGATTTATGTGTAAGTCAGAGATTCACACGAAACGGTGTTGAATGATTGCAGGCTGATCAATCCGATTGATGCATCATATTTACTTTTTACATTTTACTATGCCGAAGGCTTCTGGAAATGTCTTGCTTGTTATAAAGTGGTGTTTTGTCATCACAAGAGAGATTTCTGTCGGGTTGTATAGATCATAGTTTTGCATGTTTCCAGGTTCCTTCTCATTGTAGTCGCCATTGCACATCCTCTTTTAAATCTGAAGTTGGTATAGTGCCTGTCGATTTCTACTCATGGAGATAGTGGTGTATGCTGATCTGCAAATGGGAATTTAGTCCATATTGCTGCATGGTTGAATATGTAAGGATACTCTGAAACATGTAGTCTTTTTGCACGAAAAGAAACTTTGTTCTGCTTATGGAGATCGTTATGATGGATTATGCGTCGTGTGTGCTGGGTGTATTAGTGTATCATCATTTCGTATAACTCTGTTCAGAAGTCTCTCGGTCACCGATTATTTAGTTTTCTATACTATAACTTAATCTCAACTGAATTCTCCTGTTCACTAGCTCATTCATAGCCATCGAAGCATTTCCGACAAAGGATGCAACCGTGGTACATTTCATATTAATTTTTTGATGTATGACTACATTCATTGTTGGGCGTTTTATCTTGCTCTTAGAATTCGGTGTTGTGCTTGAAGTCTTACACACGATTCATTTGAGCTCAAAGTTATCATAAAAAATCAAGTAAAACTAAGAGGCTTTACAACTTCACAGACGTCAGTATTGGCAAACTCGATTTAGAGATACCAAAATTCTAAGTTTCTTGTGCAACTCACCAACTCATATATGATTAATTATCTTGGTCAAAATAAATAAATAAATAATGCAACCAACTAGTACACTTGTGTGCATTTAGTGTAATCATGGCTTATAGTAGCAAATTTAGTCATCATGAATCAATGAAATAATGGCTATTAAGTGAAATTATGTAGATTTTATATTCACAAAAAATAACTTAAAGTAAATGTAATTGATAATGGAATAATAGTAATAATTAATATTCAATTTTAGTTTTATTATGGTTTTTGAATTTACTTTTGTTTTTGTGTGTGTATATATACTTGCACACATAAATAGAAATATAAAAAATATGAATGCATTAGTATTACTGAATACATCTATTTTTTACAATAAAATTAAAAATACATTGTGAGTAAGTTAATTGCATTTATATACATTAGATAATATAATCTTCTATAATATATTTTTAAATTTATTATTTTTATTCTAATTCAATTGTTTAAAATTAAACCAATCTAGATCATATTGTGCTAATAAAAGTACACATTTTAAAACCTATGTTAGCTTGTAATTGGAATTATATATATATATATATATATATATATATATAAACACACATATTTTTATTAATATAAATGAGCACTATTTTGACTTTATAATTGTCATCACAATCATTTTTTAAATCCTTGAGTTGAATCTACCATATTATTTAAAATAATTTTTTTTACACAAATTAGTTTACTAATGTCATACATTTAATTAAACATTTATTAGATTAACCATACGTTAATCTAAAATTAAATTAAATTCCTAAATTTGTCAACAATCGGACTTTCTCCTAAACTAAAAGAAAAGAAATATTCTACAACAATTATATTTTTGAGCTATAAGGAATATCGCAATAGCAAAGTTAGACCAATTTTCACCACCAGAGTTGAGTTCTCAATCCACTACGCCGTCCGACGAAGATTCTCGGCGGCGTCACCGCAATCACCGCGTAACTGTGCTGGAGGTCGAAGGATCAAATCCAGCGGGCCGTCGAGCTGGAATCTTCGGGAGAAGGAAGATGCGTTGTCACCCTCGTCACCTTAATCAGCCAGCATCACATCCTCGCCAAGAGAGACGGTCAAACGCGAACAAAGACAAACACGCTCCATTTTTCACGCCTTCCGCACCCAATCCCCAATTCTCAAGTCCCCTGCCCTCCCGCCCTTCCGCCTCTCTCGGATTTCGCCCCTGGTTTTGTCGCCAATCGTTGAGGTGGTGATTCCAAGGAGCAGGACGCAATTCCGTTGTAAAACCATCGTGGCGGCAAACTGCCTCAGGATTTGCTCAAGCTCGTGAAGCTTCCCGGGGCACATTTCTTCAATCCCTGTTTCACCAGCTCACCGTATCATCGACGCCGCCTCTGTTCACGTAATACCAGGGTATGTTTAAGGCACTCGATTGCTGTGGTTTGACTGTTTTGTGCGCAAGCAGGAGGGTTGCGGAGATTACCACTTGCTGAGTGGATCCAATTTCGTGGAGGCAGGTTGGAAAGGATCGGTGCTGAGGGAAATGAGCGTTGTTGCCACTTCTTATACTTGATTTGTATCTGCATTTGGGATTTGAGTGGCGTTCTGTTGTGTTTTTTATTTTTATTTTTATTTTTGTAAAATCTTTCTTGCCCCCCTTGGTATCGAGCTTGCGGCTTCAGGGATATTTCGCTTGTAGTTTTAGGAGTTTGGTCGCGAAGGTTTGTGTTTTAGCTCTACGCGAGTTCGGGGTCTGTGATTTTGGGAATGGGAGGAGTCTGTGGCGTAAAGAATCGTTGTTTACTTTATTTTTGGGATGAGATAGAGTGGAGTGGGGTGGAGTGGACTGTAGCAGAAGTGTTTATTTTCTTTTGTGAAGAGGTGGTCACGTCCTAGCCAAGGCCCTCGGGAGGTTTTGGAGTCCTTATGAATGTATGAGGCTTTGGAGATTATAGAAAAAGTGAGACACAGTGTTTTGGCACGCTCGGTGATCTGGGCCGGGTTTGCGAGGGGCAGATATCTGAGAGAGGTCTCTTCGCATGATTGATTATGGAGTCAGTGGCGAGATTTTCGCTTAGGTTCTTTTATTTTCACGCATAGTAATATCTTGACTTTTACGCCACCCTGTATTGCAAGGCTTAGTCGAAGGTACGCCAGAGGCATGGTGCGACATTATGTGCTGAATTTTCCTGCACTCAGTACTTTTGCAATTCGTGCGTTATAATCTTTGCCCGTTAAAATATTTCAGGCGTGTTTGGATGCTTGCTACAGTAACTCTGGTGCGCGCTGCGTGATTGGACAATTTCACGATATTCCTCTTGGTCTGTATGAAATTGAGCATATTGTCTTCGGTAACATTGATACGATTTCACATTCTGGTGGTTGGGAAAATTCATTACATACGAAGTGATTGTACAATGGATATCGTTTAGCGTTGTTCACGGAATTTATGTGCGTTGCCTTCGGCAGGGTTGTTTAATATAGAGAGTGTGATGGGGGATTCGAATAACATTCACAAGCCGTACACTCGGATGCGACTTTGGGAGCTTCCAGACAAGTATGTTTTGGAGCCTACCGATCACATGGCTACTGAGTATCTTTCAATTGATCGTTCTAGCGGTGACTTGAGCTACACGAGTAAGTTAACATCCCTGTATCGTGTGGTCGATATGCTATATTTTTATTTATTTATTTGTTTTTGTTCAATCCCTCGGTGGAGACTCGTCACTTTGTGAGTGCAATGAACGCATTTCCCACTTTAGTATGGAATATTGATCGTCGGATGAACAATGCTAAGTGAAGCTGTTGAAAATTCGGGTGACGCCGATGCAGATCAGCTTCCAGACGACAGTACACCACATGCGCAAATCGTCTTCGGATTGATGGGAATTCTTCGTCTTGTTGCAGGCAAGCAATACTGTTCTGTTGAGAATTTTAATACCCCGTAATCTGTGTTGGCTTAGTCGATATTATGAGCGTCGTGATTTTTTTTTTTCCTGCACTTTTCAGTACATTAGACGTAGAGATGCTGCAATCGAATGACAAGGATTAAGCATTTTGGTCATTTTGAGATATGGATTTGGATTATGGTAGATGTCTCAATTAAAGTAAAGAGAAGAAGTAAAGTTAGATAATTGAAATATGAATGTAAATAAGAGCTTCTTCATATCTTGCATACATATATATATGTGCGGAATATTTTTTATTAGGTTTAGGTTTTAGCGTTTATGTCGAGAGCAACAGCGATAACAGTTGCACCTACATGCTTGAAGTTTAAACAATAACATTGAATGGCAATTCAGTGATGTTAATCAAAGCGTCAGAAGGGCCAGAAGACCTTTTACTGCCTGTCTAATCTGCGAGGTGGACGACATAAATGCCAATGCATATTTGCATCATATAGTTTGTTCGTAGTGTGTCGAGGCTGCGTTGATATATTATGATGTGATGTATGTGGTGCTTTCAGGAGCTCATGCGCTTGTAATTACTGGTCGCGACTCGTTGGGCCTGTACAAAGGCAACCCTATCTACCGTGTGACTGCTATGAAAGTTCTCAGCTGCAACAATAACCTCCACCAAGCAACTCCCGAAGAGGTGCAATTTAGAACTCTTCAAACTATTTTGCAACCCATACACATCCACTTCCAACCTTCTTATTAAGTATTGCGACCTTATCGTATATATCATCACTGCAGAAAAAAGACGAGGCACACCTCGTGGGCTTGCTGAAGACTCTCGAATCGACGCCCGGACTCTTCTTCTCTTATGATGTCGATTTGACACTGAAGTAAGTTGCTTTACAGTGCTCAGCTGCTTTGGGTTTTCAGGGTAGGTTGTCATGTTTCATACGACTTTAGTCGTCATTCTCCCGTCCTCCGCTTCCGTAGTTTTGCTGTGCAGGTGATGCTTTTGAATGGTTTATCTTCATTTGCTGTAGTGTTTTATCTTGGGTGGCTTTGTTTTACCTCGTTTTGCATATCCATGATGACATTTTCAGATCGTATTAAATCACCATAGGGTTCCATGAAGCTTTCTCCGTGTGTATTTTGTGCTCAGTTTGGAATGAATGACCAATGCAAGGTCCTCTATTTCGCACGATCAATGGTTTGCAGAGGGGTAGAATTGCTTTAATTTCGATTAACTACACATTCCTCTGGCTTTTTTCTTTTTCTTTTTCTTTTTCTTTTTTTTCCAGTGAATTGGGTTGAACTAAGTCTTATCTAGGAATTTGAATGGCTTGAAAATTGTTTGTTACTTTTGCTGTTTTGTTTTGTGTTATTAGTCAATCAATCAAATCCCCTGCCTCCGCAAAATCAAGAAAAAATGCACTAAAAAAATACTTATAGAAACGAAACTGAACTTAGTCGAACTGAACTGACGAGTTTTTGATGTTCTGATTGCAGCGCAGGAACATTTCAAGATGTTGCGATGTCAGAACATCCCTCCGTTTGGAAATACGTATGTTCTCGATCTATTTAGCCTTGAACGCGTTTTCATGCAAGATGTGATGCTACTGTGTATTGAGGATTTTAATTATCATTGTAAGCCGTTTTGTTCGTATATTGGTGTGATCCTCTACTGAGTTGATTGGGTGTTTTTTTTGGGTTGATTAGGCAGAGGACAGATATCTATGGAACAAGAATTTATTGCAGGATTTGATTTACCAGAAGGTACTCGAATTATTTTATCGTGTCCTTCATTGAATGTTGAGCTGGTTACCGTTCAAATGGAATTTCCTGTTCATGTTTTATTAGTCTTGTGGAATGACTTCTTTACTGCATTTGGATTGTGCAGCTGGAGCCTTATATTCTGCCTGTGATCCAAGGCAATATCCTACTGATATTTTACATTGTTTCACCTGTATGATGGATTGGATTTTGAGAAGTAGTCCTTTTTGAAAAGTAAATTTTTGTTCTATGAAAGACTTGACACCGCTTTTATATCTAAAGAATTAATTTGGAATTGCGCGTTGACAGTTCAATAGCTGTCTTGAAATTCTGAAAGATCGTTTGAAATGATTCTGAGACTTATAAGCATTAATAATTGAGGTTATTATGAAGGAAGTTTTGTTGGGTGCGTTTGTGACTCCTTGATTGCTGTGAAAGTTTCCAAACGATTGAGACTGTTGTGAAAGACAAACCCGTGAAGGTATCTCTAATTGCAAGACGTTCTATGAAACGTGCTGGTGAGTCCTTGATTTTCCTCAATTATTTTCTCTCACCAGATCACTTCTACAAGGGCTGCGCTGAGAACCTTGATTTCTAAAACACTGTATAGATAAGTGATATACTGTGCATGGATATGGTTGTTTGTTAGGTGGGTCAGACACTTTTAGTTTGTAGTCGGGTTGATGTTGATCATATTGTTCAGGGACACGGATGTGGCGAAGGGGTGCTGATCTAGATGGCAATGTTGCCAATTTCGTGGAGTCCGAGCAAATACTTGAATCGCAGGGTTTTTTTGCTTCTTATACACAGGTTTTCATTGCTTTCTTACCTGCAAATCATGCTCAACCATTCCTCTGCACCTGTCGCTACCAAGTTACACATGTACTGTGATTACCGTGATGGTAATGTACTTTCCATAGCATATACGTACTTCCTGCAGTTGCTTGAGATATGTGCCGGTCAAAGTCGATTTTTGTGTTTCGGCAGGTGAGGGGTTCTATTCCAGTAATGTGGGAGCAAGTTGTAGATCTTTCTTACAAGCCTCAGATCAAGACTGTCAACTATGAAAATTCGGTAGGTGATAATTGCTAATATTTTGCTGATGTCTTAGTGGAGACTTCGTTGATGATGGTAGTTGCCACAGTCAAGCAATTAACTTCTCTTCTGAATGATTGTTAAAAAGTCTTCCGAAGAGTCATTTTCTTGTAAGGATTATGTTTTTTTGTCGTTGTTCATGTGTTGACTTTTCTAACGTAACTACGAGTACGCACGACCCTATTCATAGTCTGAGCTCATGCTTAACCTATTTCTTAAAAATTACTACAAATATTTAACGTGAAGTCTTATTGTCACTGCTTTGCAGCCTATAGCGGTAGAGAGACACTTCAGGGATTTAAGAAAGCGCTATGGTGATATACTGGCTATTGATCTGATTAACCAGGTACGAGGGCATCGTTTGATTTGCACACTACTCAAAGCATGTTACCAATTTCAGAGGTAATTGTGGTGATGGTGAGGTTTCTTGTCAACGATGCAGGGACCCGTTATGTGGTTCTAATTGAGCTGATCAAAGATTTGGTCAAAATTAGTGATCCTTTCGTTCCTTCAAAATTTCTTTTTTGGAGTTCGTCAATATAACATATCTGTGTGAACTAAAAAGGAACAACTGGAGTTTCATTGTCATTTGGAATACTTAAGTAATCACTGCAATATGTGAAGGTGTCTGGCTGTCTCAACTCTTTCTGATTCTACATGTGTAATTGCAGCAAGGTGGCGAAAGCGTTTTGAGCGTAGCTTTTAGGGAAGCCATGGAAAAATTATCAGATGAACATATTAGGTCGGTTGACTTATACACCCTGCTTACCAGTAGTTTATGCTCATATTGCAGTGTGCTTGTTATCATCGTGAACTGTAGGCTTGTTGCATCAACTCATGGGAACCGTTTTTCTTTTTTCTTTTTTCTTTTTTTTCTTTTTAAAATTTTAAAATTTTAAAATTTCCTTTTTCCTTTGAGTAGTTCTCATGCTTTACTAGTACATTGTCGCATTCTTCACAGCTGCATAGTAATTTGCTAGTGTCTGTGTTTGTTAACTTCTGGCGGATGGATTTTATTAGTAGTCATAATAATAACAATAAAATTTTATTTTTAATTCTTTTTGGGTACCTGCTTCTTCTGAAAGTTAAGCCTCTTGCGAGTGGGGCTGGTGTCAATAAAATCTGAAGTCGAATTTCTCTTTTGAAGGTCATTGCTGTTGCTCACATCAAGTACTTTAAATGCATACCATTTTATGGTTGGTTAGTTCAGATTTCTGTGACTAAACGTAAAGATGTGCAGATATCTTCCATTTGATTTCCATAAGATGTGTGGCCATGTCCACTTTGAGCGCCTGTCTGCTTTGTATGATGATATTAAGGAGGAATTGAGTAGGCAAGGGTAAGACTCCGACAGCTTTTACTCCTATGCATTATTATATGGTGTTCATTTGTGCCTCTCAATCGATCCATCTGTGTATCTTTTTCGTGTTGTCGAAATTGTTTCTAAGACTTTGTTGCTTGCGTTGCTGATGTTAGCTGACCTCTGGCAATTTGTGAAATTATGCCGAGATCGTTGTTAGCTTAATTTATCTGTTCTATTTTATAACGCACAGATACTACTTGCGGGACCCAATGGGTAAAGTACTGGAGGAACAGAAAGGAGTAGTTAGAACCAATTGTATCGATTGTTTGGATCGTACTAATGTAACACAGGTTAGTCCTTGGTCCCCACGCCTTGAAGTTTGTATGCTGTATCGAGTTTGTCGGATTGAACTTCAGAATATTACTTCTACACATGCATGCTTTTTATACCGAGTGTAATCAATTTGCAGAGCTTGCTTGGACGGAAAGCTCTTGAGGTTCAATTGCAACGGATTGGAATTCTGGAACCAAACAATACCATTCAGCAATTTGAAAGCTTGGAGGAGAAGTTCAAACTTTGTATGGACTTTATTCATTTTGTATTTATATGTGGTTCACAATGAAATACTTGCAGTTTGATATTCTCTCTACATAATAAGCTGTGGACGTGGAAGATTCAAACACGAAGTACTTCGTATGCTGGGAATGGATATAGTAAATTTTTATCTCCTGTGTGCTATTTAGATGATTATATATGTTCTGATGTTTACTTCCAGTGTGGGCTGATCATGGAGATCATATAAGCATTCAATACTCTGGCACTGGGGCTCTCAAGGGCGACTTTGTAAGGTATGCTTTGATAAATTTTTAAGGGTGCTGTGTATTTCCAAACAGCCTTGACAATTTGATGTTTTCCTTCTTACTGTAATGTAAGCGCTTCTTAAGTTCTAGTATTGGAAACGATTGTGAACCAGATTTGGAAAGAGGACAATTCGGGGTATTCTTCAAGATGGTCTCAACTCTGCTACCCGCTACTATCTTAACAATTTTCGAGATGGAAACAAACAGGTTTGTAGTTAGGGATTAGTTACTTGATATCCTAAATCTTCATGATAGACGGGAAATCTTTGTCCTCAAGTCTCAGTCCATGGTTGCCTGAACATCTCTGTAAGTAAAGTTAATTTAGATCCCAGCTTTCAGGTTTTAATGCTTCAACTCGGTGATATTTCAATGACTATGAGTTGAGCCTAATGTTGATAAGAGGAACTTAGTTGTATTAGATCATTGTTAGAGAATGATAGGGCATGTTAATAGTACATTGGAGAGGGTGTAAGCATGAGAATGTCTGAAGATGAATAGGAGTATCTCTCTGAGGTTTGTCTCTTTGTTTACAGGATAGCATTGATCTTGTAGCCGGTCACTACCAAGTCAGTCGGGGAACTCCAGCATGTCTCCAGCTAAGCTGGAAGGAGACCTTCGCGGTAACAGATACTTCTTCATAATCGTCAATCAATGTTTGCTAAACTTTTCACTTGCTTCATAGATTTGGAAGAATACTACTGGTTGACTCATTCTATGTGCACTGCAGTTGCCGGGCGCTCTAGCTACATTTATGGCAGGCGCTTACTTCACCAGTGTTTCTGTCCGGCAACGTAAGCCCTCTATCACTTTCTTGACCATCGACAGTACCGAATGACACTTTTGATATTTTTTCGATTCAAAATTCTGCCCGAGTGGAGTCTGATTGTTATCCTTTGTTGATTTGTGCAGTAGGCACCGACATGTACCAGTACCTTTACACACTTATGCTGGCGGGTGTGACGGGTGGCGTTATAGCGTTGGTTCGGCAACAGGGTCGTAATCTGACTGATCGTCCACGCCTTTGTAAAATGGATTAAAAGTACCATTCATTTTGTACAACTTCGGACACCATCGGAAATATCCAGATAGAGTTGTGGGAAATTGCCGATCGTCTGTTTATTTTTTTTCAATAGGACCAAACATCCAATGTTTTATGCTGAAGGTAGTTAGCTTTTGATTTTATTGTGATTGGAGACTAGTGCAGATTCCATATGCAATCTTCAATATGGACTGGACAATTAAGGCATGTATTTTCCTTGGTGGTATTGCAAACGTACATGTTATTCTCAATCTCGGCAGTGCACAAGTCATGGTCTTTTTAGAGTTTTACTATTCAATGCACATCGCATGAGTTTCATTAGCTGCACGAGCTGAGATTCGACTCAGTACGCGTTTCAGTAACGTATCTGCTCGTAAATATTGAGGGTTGTTGTGTTAATTTCCATGTGAAACACATGAGTATCCATTCTTCAGAGCACTCATTTCTGACATCTGAATGCTCGCAACTCCCTTTTAACACATTCACGAGAAGGGATCTTATAACTATAGAGCGATGGATCTTTTCTCTTGCCTGATCTTCATTGAAATGCTGTGTGCTTGAAAATGGAATCATAAAAGACGAGTGTTTTTCAGGTTCTAGTAAGTATGGAACATATATGCAAAACGTTAAATGAATATTATGAGATGGGAAGAGAGCTCTGAACAACAAATATCAAGTTAAAGAAAACATGATTTAATAGTACATGCATGAATTATAATAATAAGTAATGATGAGGTGAAACTTAGATAATTTGAGAATATAAATAAATTCTCTCCATTAAAGAGCTACATTTGAGGGAAGTTTTTGTGGAGTCGGATTTGAGATCATATGTACTAGATTTTACATGTTTTTCTAAAGATGTTTTTAAAGCAAATAAAAATAAGTTCATTTAGAGATATTTATAATGTTGATGATTTCATTTTAGATCTCATGTACATGAGATTATTACTTCCATTTGAGAACATAATGAAACAATAGAAATTGATGTAGCTACTAGAATTTAACAAGTAGGCTTCTAGGTGTAAAAACCACCTCATTATTGCTTAGAGGGTCTTTATTACTAAAAGACCATTTTGAAAGATTATAGTTAATAAGTCTTACCAAGATTTCCCGCTTGGTGTAAAAAAAGCTCTCTTTTGAAAGCCTAAATCTTTAGATTGAGTATAAAGTAAAAAGAAGCCAAGAAATAGACCAAATAATTATTTTACTACAAGTTTAAATATATTGACTTATTTCTTGATACTAACAATTATAAGAAGTATATATATATATAAATAATTTTTTGAATGGTTATTTTTTAGCAATTTAATACAACCTCTTCACATGGTCCAAAGAAAAATTTTATTAAAAAAAAATCTATTTATTCCATACTAAAAAAAAATACATTCTATCTCAAATTTATTCTTGGAGCCTTTAAACTAATATTTATTAAGTTTCAAGCTAATATAGTGAGGCTTCGCAATTTCAACTAAAAAAAAAAACTTAACAATTGTGTCTTTTTATATTGTTTCCTACATATAAAGACTCCCTTATATTATCATCTTAAAATTTAAAAACTTGTTATATAGTAGAATAATGGACTTAATTTATATTTGGTCCTTTTTTTTAGTCTTGACTACAAATAATTTATTTCATCAAATCCTTAAAATTATTTTAATTTTATAATATAAGATACCAAAAATGTATACATCAATTAGAATATATATATATATATATATATATATATATAGCAAAAGAAGAAATAAAAAAATCTTTCATATTGTTTTAAGACCTAGGTATTAATTAATATATATTCTAGATTTTATATGAGGATTATTCTATTAAAATAATATTATTAATATATATATATATATATATATATATAAATGTTAGATTTGTAATCTTATTGTTATTATCAATGGATTATAATAATAATTTTAAAAAAACTACTAATTGCAAAAATCTAAAGATACCATCAAAATAATAAATTTTACATATTTTTAAAATGATGATATCTGTATTTGATCATTATCTATTTTAAAAATTATTACTTCTATTTTTATATAGATATTAATAATAGATAGGTATTAATACATAATTAATATATTAACTACTGTTTTTAGATTATATGGTTATATTTTTTAATCTATAAATTCTTAAACTATTTCTTTAAATTGATTTCTTTTTTTCTTTTTTTCTTTTTCTTTATTTTTTTCATTTTTCATTTTTTTAAAAAAAATCTCAAACAAATAAATCAGAAAGTGTGCACCTCTAAATTTAATATAAATTTATAATGTAATTATATTATAAATTACATTATAAATTCATATTAAAATATATTAAAATATATTAATAGGTTTTTATTTATTGTTTATTATTAAAGACTTTTATGCTATTTCATACCATAGTTACAATGTAGTGACATCTTGGTCTTCTAAAGGTTGTTGTATTAAAACTATATAATTAATCAAAATATTTTATAATTTTTTTTCAAACCTTCAAATACTTTATAATTTTTATAAAGAATAGTCAGTTAGTAAAAATTAGCTAGCTATATTATTAGTATATATATATATATATATATATAAATAGCTTTTAGCATTAAATTAAAAAATAATAAAATTTATTATTATATATCAGGTCTTGTAGATATTAATATACAAAACTTATTTTTAATTTATAAAATTCATCTGAAATTTTAGATAATTTAATGTCCAAGAAGTATAGGCTAATTTTAGTATTATAATAAGTTAAAACTTGAGTTAGAGGGATTGATAATTGAAAGAAATTTCATTTGGCATAAACTAAATAAAATCAAAATTACAAACTATGTCAAAGATATGAAGATTGAATTTATTATTTAAACATATATATATATATATATATATATATAAGCTATAAAACTAACTAGTCCAATTGTTTCTTATATTTTCAAATTAGAGATATTATTATAATTTTTATTATTTAATAATTCTTAAAGAAACGTTGGCCAATATTTTAAATACTGCTAATTGATGCAAGAATTTAATATTGCGATACCAACTATTTTTTTACTATTAATATGTTGCAATAATTTTATTGAATATACAAAAAAAATTTAAGTAAGTAGTGCAATTATTGAAAATAAATTTAGAGAAGTTTATCATAAAGATTTTTTTTTTTTTTTTTTTTTTTTTTTTTCCACATTAAATGTGATTAATATTCACAAGGTTTGGAATTAGGTTTAGGGTTGATCTATTGAGCTGCTCGGTTGAGATGGTACCAAATATTTTCAAAATATAAAAAATATAATTTTTTTTTAGTATTTTATCAAATTAATAGTAAGTAAAAAAAATTGATTATTTTAAAAAATATTTTATTACTATTAGTTTGACTCAATTGGTATAAAAACTACTCAAAATAGATGATAATAAAGATTGAATCTATAAATTCTAAAACTTTAAATTAAAATTTGGATAGAAGAAATTGCATATTAAAAAATCTAATTATAATTACTAAATATTAATATGAGAAGATTTATATTTTTTTAAAAAAACTAAAGTTAATTTTTTTTAAAAATAATCTATGATAAACTATCCATTTATCATATAATTTTACTTTTGATTTTTAACTATGTAATAGAAATAAAACTATCATAATCATGAATGTTAATTTAATTATAAAAAACATCATACAAAAAAAAAAAAAAAAAAAAAAAAAAATCTAAAAATTAGATATTAATTGATAAATAATATTGAATCTAAATTTCTATCTAATTCAATATTTGAAGTTAGATTTGAAGTTATTTCTTTAAAAACTTTTACTTTATCATTTTTTTTGGATTTTAGTAATTTATGTAGTTTTAGATAAAGATTTTAATTTATTCTTAGTATATCCAAAGTTTGGTTTTCTCAAACTATTTGATATAGAAGAATTACATGAAATGTATTATCAAATTTTATAAAATTTTATTAAAAAAAAAGATTAAAAAAAATAAAAAAATACAAAAGAAAAGAAAAGAAAAAAGAAGTGTTATGTCATTGCACACAAATCTTTTATTGTAAGTTTATCCTAAAACGTTTTATTAAAAAGAAGAATTTTATTGTGTGTATATAAGGGTGCATTGCACAAGAGGTATCTATACAACAAAAAGAGGATATCCACGTAGTAAAGGGGAGGTGTCCACCTAGAGATTTCCTATATTTTTTATGTATATAAATATTGCTATATATATTTGACATATTTTTATTATTTATTTTCTAAAAATAAATATTTTTATATTATTTTTATTGAAAATAATAAGAAATATATATTTTATTATATTTTTTAAGTCTTATCAAATATCTTTTCTTATGCAAATAATGTAGCAAAACAAGTAATTCTTTTAAGACTTTTTAATTAGGTGTTAAACAAAGTTCATATTAGATCTGATCCATTAGCATGATCTTATGTTACAACATTATATACTGGTATAAAAGTAAATATCTTTAAAATTTTATGTTATAATTTTTTATATACTTTGATTTCTTTTTATATTGGTAGGATATACATTACAACTACTTAGAATATAAAAATAAATAAATAAATAATAATTTTATAGTAGTTACAAAAATAATAATAAATTTTATTTTTTCCAAATCTACCATAAAATTAAGTCAACATATTATATTTAAATATAAAAAATATTTTATTTTTATATAATATTCTATATTTATATTTTGTAAGTTTGTCCAACTATTTTACAATACTTGAATCTACAAAGTAAATTTAATGCATATATATATATATATATATATATATACGTACATAAATAAATTTTGGTGTACAAGTGTAGATTGGAGTTTTAATTATTAATATATAAAAATTTGAGGCATAAGAGGTGAAAGATTTATGATATATTTTGAAGTTGTATTACTTGAATGTATTTATGCTTGATAAAAGATTTATGAAAAATCTATTTTTTATGTTATTTGAAATATGTATTTAAAAATAATAATAATAATAATAATAATAATATATAAAATACTTCAAATTTTGTATGCTCAAATATAAAATTTTCTCATATAATATATTATAACCCTAATAAACCATTGTTTATTTTAAATTTTGAAATTTAAAAAATTTATTAAGAAATATTTATATTTATATAAATTTAAATTTAAAAATCAATTCAATTAAAGTATAGAATTTTTTTTTTGTACTAGAAAATATAATATAAAATAAAATAAATCAACAGTTACATCAAAACAAAGAAATGAAAAACCTAATCATAAATAAAATTTTAAAAACGAAAGATAGAATTTTACAAAAATAAATCACAATATAAATCTCTGAAAATGCAAGTAGAGTTAGAAAATTATGTATTAACAAACAAAGGTTTTACTTCTAAGAATTTAAATAATTAATTTTCAGAATAGTTTTATTGTGTAAAATATTTTTAAAAATTAAATTATACAATTATCATAAAAAGTTGGATTATATGCTACATGCATCATATTTAATTGTTACCATATTTAATACATCTTTTAGTTATTTAAAATCAAAACTTATATAACAAAGTATTAGAAGTTTTTATTTTGAAAGAATCCAAAGATTAATTGTATTAGATATCATAAAACAAATAATACTCATTACAATTAAAATTACATAATATAATGTATATTATTTCCAAATTATTTTATGTACTTTTTATATTTTTTTTACACTTATATATTATGCTTTTAAAAATATGTTAAAATTCTCTACAATCTCAGGCCACTTTTGTAGTTCCTAGAAATATTTAGAAGTTTTTAGAACACTACATATTATTCTTAAATTTCATGTTTTTTGTCTAGAAGGTTTTAAGGTCCTTTCATAGTCCACTATAACCACCTAAGGTCCCCCATAGTATTTTAGATGTTTCTATGGAGAATCATTTAGACTTCTAAGATATTCTATTGATTTTGAAATATCTTCAATAAGACCTAATTGCTATGACATAAATGAAGGGGCAAGAGAAATGGCACCTTAATCTAGCCAATATATATTTTGAAGTAATCTAAATTTTGTCTTATCTCTAATCTTATACAATGGCTAATTTCTAATCTAATGTTTTTTATTTTTTTATTTTTTTATTTTATTTTATTTCTTATCTTATTGGTTTTATTTTCTTGTGCTTTTAAAAAAATTTAGTCTATTATTTAAAGATTTTATATTTTTTGAGCAATATGAGTCATTTTATTGTGCTATAAGAAATATTTTATTAGCTACATTTATAGTTCTCCTACTACCATAGACATTAGTTTTATAAATATCATGTCGATTTTATTGTAAAATATTGCAATAAAATCTATATGCATACATTTTAATTTATAATAAATGCATAAATAAAGATTTTGTATAGAATCTTATTTTTACAAATTTTTTTTCCTAACTTAAATAATTGTGCATGCTAATATAATTTATGTGTTGTTTGTAATACATATTTTTTAAGACAAGTTACAAACAAGTTATGTCTTAAAAAATATGTATTACGAAGCACGCTGCAGGGGTAAATGTCGGCAAGCTTCATCACCACAAGATGCAGCTCCAGCTGAAGTGATGCAGAGGGGACGCAGGATCTCATGTTCCTAACAGGAAAAGTCCACTTCACCTCGGGGTCAAGCGAACGCGACGAGGATTTCCCATCCTTTGGCTGGGCCGGATGAACCGAAGATTCCGAATGACCTTAAATGGAGATGCTCCATCGCACATGCGATTCCGATGCAAGACTCACGAGACGACCTGGCATTATTGACGAGCGAGCTGGGAGCTCTTTTCTGAAACCCCATGCATCTCATGCTCTTCGGCTCCCAGTAAGTTGTCCTGGCCGCTTTCCAAAGCGACGTCCATGCGCTCTTCTCCTCTCCCTTTTCTACTCTTTTCCAGTCTGACACCCCGTTACGGTGTCCCCCCACACCCTCGCAAACTACCAGAAGTTCAGCGACGCAACTGGGCCTTGGACTGACCGAGTACATCATGTACACAGGAAGTTTTTTCACTATGCAGATCTTCAAAGCTACGTGGGCGTAGAACACCACCATTGACATCACATTCATCCCGTTCGAATTCGGAATGGGGCAACTTACAGGAAGATCCCCGAAAGTTAAAACAACCTCCTTGTTTTGGATCTATGTGTTCAGAAATGGAATCTGACGCAGTAATCAGGAAAAACAAGAGAGAATGAATACGTTTTGGAGGAAAAGAGAGGGGATTATGGGAATAAGGGGAGGTTGTGGTTGGAATTTCTCCGGAGATGCGCGTGGTCCCACGCCATCTTAGTGCGGTGGCCCACTGTGGGGGCCACCGGGACGGGTGAGGTCTGTAGAAGCTTTGCGGCGAGGGTGGTGCCACGAATACCGACGAGAGGGGGGGAGTGGCAGAGTTGGGTTGCAGATCACCGTGGGTCCACATGTCACCTGCTGCCCCACCCTCCCGTCCTTCCTCTTCTCGGGTCGGCTCCGCGGCGTTGCACTACCCACCCCTCATTTCTTCCCATCCCCCTCCACAGCCTTTCACCGACCCCCTCATCTCCTGCTGCATTCACACTACCAAATGGTTGACGTTGTTGGCTTGTTACGTTCTCGTGTTAATGCGATTTTATAGTTCATCTTGAAAGTTGATGTTGACTTAACAACATTGAAAGAAAACTTTTACAAACAATCTTTGAGGATTGTATTTAATTTTTGGATACCATATATTCCATATTCTAAATAGTTCAACATTAACAATATCCATCTTTAATTTTTTGACAATTAGTTTTCAAAACTTCTGTACGCAGTCAACTATATATATATATATATATATATGTATTTTCCACGTAACAAATGAACAGAGAGGTGTAGAGAATCATAAATTCCATAATTATTTTCCGATCCTAATTAATATATGGTAAATTGATATATGGCCCATATAACAACTATAGTCAATGCATACACTAAACCATTTCTGATATTAGGTATGAAGAAGAAAAATGTAGAATTAAATAATTACAGATGAAAGATTTATAATCTTATATTTAAATTCATAGTAAAAATGAAAAGAAACGGTTATAATTTCCTATTATTATGTATTCAATGACACAAAATTTTGCTAGTATTTATGTGTATGCATGTACATACATACATACATACATATATGCCCACAGATAAAATAAAAAAATTAACAATATGGCAAGCAATAAATCTAAAATGTAGAAGTGATTCAACTTGATTTTTTTTTCATAACATCAATATTTTATGTTGAAATACAACATCACATTGTATTAAGTTATATTATGTGTGTTCAACATCACATTGTGGTATGCCATGTGGCATTTTTTAAAAATTATTATTATAGTTGTTGATTCATTTTAAATGAAGTATGTTAATGTTAAACATATGTGCTAAGATGTGGATAAGTAATTATATATGTGATAAGTAATTATATTATGTTATGAATTTGTTAAATTTATTATTATTATTATAAGGTGTGATAAGTAATTATATTATGTTATGAATTTGTTAAATTTATTATTATTATCATACGGTGTGATAAGTAATTATATTATGTGATTATGTCATGCATTCTATTAATTTGAGTAGAATATTGCATAAGTATTTTTTTATTTTTTGTTATGGTTATGTTAAAAAGATTTCTTGTTTGCAATGTACATGTCAAGTTAATATCTTTCATAACCATTCAGTTTTACGAGTTAAAATTTTCCTTTTAATATTTTTTTATTGAAATAAACTACATTGAAGAGCTTGATTATCACCATTATTCTTTGAGCAACAATTATCATTGATCTCTGCAAAAATTCAAACTAACTAAAACCTGTGATGCAATGGTGATAATCATCCACTACTCATAATCCCAAAAATAAATAAATAAATAAATAAAAATAAATAAAAAATCATTGCACTTCATGTATAGATAAAATTTGAATGGATTATTGCAATGAGTAAGAACAGTCAAACATTCAATATCAAGATAACTATTGCGTGTGTTTGTGCAGATCACAACAAATACTTTAAGCCATGCTCTATTCAATATTGAACAATTTGTAAAGATAGATATTTAGGATTGGTTTACATCCACACCTTAGCACATATGTTTAACATTAACATACTTCATTTAAAATGAATCAACAGCTATAATAATTAAAAAAAAACGCCACATGGCATACCACAATGTGAGGTTGAACACACATGCCAACTAGGTGTAGAATAATTCCCTTTCTTACCCAAAAATAGACTCACAAGGGGAAAGCTAAACAGTCACAATATCCGCCAGCTGCTCTATTCTAAAGCAACACCAACCATGCACTGGTTATATATTACGGATGAACGATTAAAGTCTACATTCATCCATAGCGTTGTGGGAAACGGGGGAGAGAGCATTAAAATTCGCGTAATTTGGCGGAATCCAAACGCAAGTCGTTGATTAAGGGTTGAAAATGGAGATGAGGGTGACAACTCATATCTTCGTTTTGGGAGGTCTAGCAGGGCAATGTTGAACAAGGGTTTGTGTTGCAAGCGGTGGGTTAGCCAATCCTTCGCGCAGAGACAAGAAAAGGAGGAGGGGGCTTGTGCTTTCGGGGAATTTGCTTGCGTTCTCGATCATAAACCAGAATTTATAGCCCTCCGCCATTCTCGGATCTGAGTGAAAAACCTGACTTGCAGGGAAGTTGTAGTTGTGGTACCAGTTGGACGGATTTCGTGTGACTTTTTCTCTCAGGATTTGAGTTTAAAGTCATTGCGCGCTGGTACCTGTACGTACTCAGTAGTAGTGCATTTGCCTGTCGGTGTGAGTCATTCCTCGAGACAGAGTGTTGGAGATCTGACAGCTAAACCTGCCATTCTTCCTTCGATCGTTTCATTTTGCCAATATGTTGGTCGACAACTTTCGCGTGGACAGTCCCCATGTGGAGTACACCGACGATGCGATCAGGTCTACGTATGAGTACCAAACCACCGAGTTCTTGCACGAGCAGAAGAGCGATGGCAAGTACGAGTGGGTGGCCAAGCCCAAATCTGTGCCATACCAATTCACCACCGAGCGCAAGGTGCCCAAGCTGGGGTATGCTACTGCATCCTTGCCTCCGCATGTTAATTTGGGCTTGATCACAATTTTGATGGTGTTGCTATCGCATCGCGAGACGCCTATTTCTCTCATAGTGCAATTGATTTGTGCTGTTTTTTAGCACTCTGCGAGCCCTTTTCTGGGATTTTGTTCATTTCGTCCGCTACTTGTCTGTCTTCCACCGTTTCCCCTGATGACACCGCACCGTCTTTTCCCAGTCCTTGGCGCGAGGATTTTTCTGGAGAATGTCTTTCGTGATAGTGGTTTTGACACGGATGAATAATTCTGGGTTGTGTGTGTGGTGCGTACCTGCAGCATGATGCTTGTTGGATGGGGCGGCAACAACGGATCCACTCTCACGGCTGGTATTCTTGCTAACAGAGAGTAAGTTTTAGACCTCTCTTTCTTGCATTTTCGTGCAGAGGTAAGGTTGGTTTCTCTGGTTTTCTGTAAGGGTTACAATTTTGCTCTTCGTCTGTGTCTGCTAACATTTTATTTGGGTGTAACAGGGGTATCTCTTGGGTGACCAAGGATGGCGTGCAACACGCTAACTACTTTGGGTCTCTTACTCAAGCATCCACCTGCCGTGTGGGCTCTTTCCAGGGCGAGGAAATTCATGTACCATTCAAGAGTATTCTGCCAATGGTAATGAGCTACTCGTTATTTGCCTGTGATTGTCATGCTGTTCAGTGAATTTGCTGAAAGCTGTCAGGTCATATCATGGATGTGGTCTTTCTTGAATTTTCTTTTTGAATGGAAGTTCATGTGGTGTGCTGAATGTGCAGGTTGACCCCAATGACCTTGTGATTGGAGGATGGGATATTTCTAACATGAACTTGGCCGACGCCATGGACCGAGCTCGTGTGTTGGACATTGACTTGCAGAAGCAGCTCCGCCCGCTTATGCAGGACATGGTTCCCATGCCCGGAATCTACGACCCTGACTTCATTGCTGCCAATCAGGAGGCTCGCGCCAACAATCTGATCAAGGGCACCAAGAAGGAGCAAATGGAGAAGATTATCCAGGACATTAGGTAGGGCATCCGATTCTCTACTTCTTCCGAGCCCTATTGCCTGTTTTTAGAGAGTTACGGAAATTGATCGCATCGACGCGTTTGAATGCTGAGGTCGAAATCTTGTGATTGCAGGAACTTTAAGGCTCATAACAATGTGGACAAGATCGTTGTGCTGTGGACTGCTAACACCGAGCGATACAGTGATGTGATCGTTGGTCTCAATGACACGAAGGAGAATTTGTTTGCATCTTTGGAGAAGGGAGAGAAAGAAATTTCGCCCTCTACCTTATTTGCTCTCGCTTGCATTCACGAACAAGTTCCATTCATCAATGGCAGCCCCCAGAACACCTTCGTTCCCGGTAAGTGGAACTGTTTGGTTGGAAGCTCCAATTTCGAGCATCCATTTTAGATGCGCAGTTATTGTGAATTTGAGGAAGTTGAAGTTCATTCAATAGCCAGACACCGACATAGTCCATGCACCCGTGCGGTCAACGAGATGAATGAAATCGCTATCGGTACTAGTCTTGGTGGTTTCTCTACTATCCTTGTAGCGACTTATTCGAGCTTCTGAAATCTTGATGAGGTCTGCTTCCGCGAATTCCCTCATGATCTTAACAGTGCGTTTATGTAAATCGGGAACTTTGGTGCAGGCGTGATTGAGTACGCTGTAGAGAAGAATTCTCTCATTGGCGGTGATGACTTCAAGAGTGGACAAACCAAGATGAAATCTGTGCTTGTGGACTTCCTCGTTGGAGCAGGCATTAAGGTGATTCTATAGAATCCTGTTTGGTTCACTGAAAGTATCCAGTTCTCTTTGAATCATTTCTATGGTTTGCTGCGATGTATCCTGTTCTGAATCTTTGAATTATTGTGCGCACAGCCCACGTCAATTGTGAGCTACAATCACTTGGGAAACAACGACGGCATGAACTTGTCAGCACCTCAGACCTTCCGTTCCAAGGAGATCTCCAAAAGCAATGTGGTAGATGACATGGTCGCCAGCAACTCCATTCTCTATGCACCCGGCGAGCATCCCGACCACGTTATTGTAATCAAGTACGTGCCCTACGTCGGTGACAGCAAGAGGGCAATGGACGAGTACACTTCCGAGATTTTCATGGGCGGACGCAATACCATCGTCATGCACAACACTTGTGAAGATTCTCTCTTGGCCGCGCCCCTCATCCTTGACTTGGTCTTGTTGGCTGAGCTCTGCACACGAATTGAATTCAAGGAAGACGGACAGGAGAAGTTCCACTCTTTCCACCCCGTTGCTGCCCTTCTTAGCTACCTCACCAAGGCGCCACTCGTGCCCCCCGGCACCCCGGTAGTGAACGCTTTGGCCAAACAGAGGGCGATGCTTGAGAACATCATGCGTGCGTGCATTGGGCTCTCCCCCGACAACAACATGATGCTCGAATACAAGTGAAGGGGTGGATATTGGAGTAGGAGGCGGACCAACGCCTGGGTCACGTTTATCATCCCTAACAATTGTTCCTGCGAGGCTAGGAACCTATAACTGCCCAGGTGCACAGCATCTGTGTTTATTCATTGTTTCCCCCGCCTTTCAAGCCACTGAATTTTTTGCGAATGAAACTGCGGCTGGCGGGATTGGCAGGGGCAATACTGTCGATCCAATCGATGATAGAAAGGGTGTGTTTTAGTAGTCAGGAAGATGGAGCTGATTGAATAAATTAAGGAAAATTCTTTTGAGCTCTAGAGGATAGTCGCTGCCAGCAAGCGAAAGCTCCTTGTATTTATCCATGTGGATTTTTAGCTCGAAATATTATGATGTAATTTTTGAATCAAATTCTTTGCCAGAGTCTATCAAAATTGTGAATGTGAGTTTGATCGTTAGAATGTTGAATGTCAATGCGATTGATTGAAGTGGCAACGTTGATAGTTGTTTGAGATTACCATCGATCGTCTTCTTCAGTAAGGCTCCTCTTGCTCTCATGATCCGTTGATGCACCGCACTTTTGAAGGTTTTGCATCGTCAACACGATCAGTACACACCTGAGAGCGTTCCTCGTGTCTGCAAGAAGAGCTCGTGGTATAGAGGACGGAGTATCAAATAATCATCGACGCGACAAGTTCTGACTAAATTTTCACAAGTCCTTTAAAAGAAAATCACTACTTGGAAGATGAAACTTGTTCATAGAGGCAATTCGATTGTCCAGGTCTTTTGAGAATAAATTCTGAGGCGAGTACATCGCTGAAGTTTGCTTTAGCAACGACTGGGTGGTTACTGTTGATGCTGAATCCTAAGCTCTCTACTCTGAGCACTAAGCCCTAAGTCCTAAACTCTCACCCTTTTAAGATTCTGTGATACGTAGCTTCAATCAATTTCCAGAATGCCAGATTAGACTCTGAATTCAAAAGTAGATTCAGAAGACCTCTGCCTCAATGCTTTTTCCATTGCGTCATTCTCATTGAAGTGGAGTGGGCTCGCTGACCTCTAATGCCCGAATTTGACTGGATGCTGTCTTATCATTCATTCGTTTTAATTCTAAAATAGATCGCTGTGGCCACCATGATAACCGAACTCCAATTACTTCTCAAGTCGAACTGATGGAAATGATCCAGAAGTGCCCAGAAAGAAGGGCAAATGGTCGTGTGCAGAACAACTCAGAAGTTTCTGAAATTGCCATGTATAGTGCAATGGGTAGACACCCTAGATGTGTCCAAAAAAGTGATTGGTTGTTTTCAATTAATAGTGAAGGAATCTATCTTTGGATCGTCCTCTCATCCTTCCAGTGCGTCGTAGAAACTGACCCAAATTTAGAGCATATGAGAATGGTGCCAAAGAATACTGGATAGGGGACACTGGTGACACAGGGAGTGGTTCCTGCGAAGAATACGTCATAGTTTTCCTCTGACTGTAATATGTGGACACGCGCATCAGCCGCAATTCTCTAGGTTGCACGACGTTGCGCCGCAGTGAGCGACTTTTGGTGACGAGAAAAAGCCACTCGTAGTCCTTCAAGCAGCAGGTGTATTGGGTCATTGATGTCGCCCAATGTTGTTCTTTTTGGTGAAGTCAGAGAAACATCTTTTTGGGCACTTTGCAACGATTTGCAAGGCTCTGCAAGACTGCATGATTGTGGGAGAAGAGTTGCATGAGATGAAGAAACTGTGAGAAAGAAGCTCGCTCTTGACCGTATTCGTGAGAGAAACCCCCTCTACGATTTAATGATAATGCGCTTGCTCGAGACGTCACTGAAGCCTAAAGGTTCGGAGACCGTTTGCTTGGAGGAGTTGCAGCTTGTGGTGCCGTCGTTGGGCGGGTCGTGGGGAGTACTAAACCCTCTGTTTCCTGTGGGCAACGTTTGAATGCCGAAATGGCGGTTGCCTCAAAGTTATCTTTCTACAATTTGCATATGAGGGGTGGCATCCACACTGGTTGGCCGTTAGATGGGGTGTCACTTGACGTGCAGGCTTGCAACTGTGCTTGATCGGCTTGCAAATTGTGGATCTTGATGATTAGCTTACAGTGATACATCGTGTAGGTGGGTGGGAACAGTGCGCGCTAAGAGCTGAAATTGCTTGCATTTTGTGAAGCCTGGTGAGATAGATTGTTGAATTACGTTGATAGGATCTGGGCATTGCAAAGGTCGCTGTCGCTGTCTTGGAGACGTCGTTTTGCTTTTTCTTGTTTCGTCGGTAGGGTTTGCAAGGGTCGGAATTTCCTGTCGCTTGCATCTTTGGCGTCCAGATGTCACTTTTTTCTTGCAAGAGTACGAAAATCCTTTATTTGTATGCTTTCTTTTGGACGGTAATCTAACAGTTGGACTGGCGCTTGCTTTTTAATACTTACATCTCCAAATTTGCTCATGGTTTTTATTTTTGTTTTATTCTCTTTTTGCAAATTTTCTCTCTTGGTCGATACTCTGAGATAAGTACTGCGAATTCTCGCAAATCCATAACTTTCAGTACAATTACTTACGTTGCTGTATTCTCCCTCCTGTAGTCTTGTACTCTTGCACACTCCTCGCTGTAGCAAGGTCTCGGCCTGGCTTTAGAAATGGAAGGGTAAACTGAAGGTCACTCCACAAAATTACCTGGACAAGCGGTGTGACAGCCTGCCACAAAGAACTAGGCTATCAGTTTCGCAAATTGACCACAATGATGATTGATATGTCGTCTGCGGATCCTAGCCCTTGTAAGCACCTCAAGCTCTATTGCGAACTGTTAAGGTGGCTTTGAATGTTAGCAATGTGCGTACGATCGGGTGTGGCCTATCTGCTTCGCTTTGCTAAGCATTTTATCAGTTGATGGTCAGTCCAGCTTTTCGTTATTTTGCTTATTTTCTTCCGATCTTCACAGCTGCAGGTATCAAACGCGGCCGAGAATCAAATCCTTTTGACAACTGGGAGGATACAGGAAGCGTCTGTAAGTTGGTCCGCTATGTTGACGTGAGGGCGGACGACATTGAGGCCGAGCCCAAGGTTGGAAACAATGCCTTGGAAGCTAGCCCAAAAGCTTGCAAGGACGACCTTGCATCCACCGATTGTAGTTTCTTTGAGGCTCTTGGTGTGGACATACTCCAATGCCACATATTGACTCTCTTGGATGCACGTAGCTTGGCACGATGCGCAACAGTATGCTCCCGATGGCGAGCATTGGCAATTACCGACAAACTTTGGCAGCCTTTGGTTGCGGCCTTCTTAGCACAAAGGGCACACTTGCCCTTGTGCCTTCTGGGTCGAGATGACATAAGCTCCAGAATGAGCCAGCACTATCTGTACACCCTAGCCGTTACAGAGTCTCGACAAAACACGCTTCTTCCCACGGAGTTGTGCGGCCGCACATGGGAGCTGCGGTTGAAACCACCCTGTGGGCCATATTGGCTGAGCTTCGACAGCACCCAAGTCGGCAAACCTGGTCTAAATCGCTACTTCAACTGCGATGGAAGCATCACTTGCGACCCCGGCGATCCGATTTGGGGTGGCCACGCATGTGTCTGGGAGTTCGTCCACCTCGAGGGACAAGATGGCAAAACCACCAAGCATGTGCGGATCAATCACTGGCCTTCTCTTACACCTCGGCGTTGTAGGGATGGCCGCTGGATCCTGGAAAACTTCTATGGGCTCTACATAACCAGACCTGACAATCCTGCCTTCACCGGATGGAGAAGCGTAGCCAAGGTTCGCAAGTGGTGTTGCAGTTCCTGCAAACCTCCCACATTCGGATTCACGTTTTGAGTCCTCTGCAGTCAGTGCTGTAATGCCTCCTCACACAATGCTTTCTGAAGGGCCAGCCTGCATTGCATGCAAGCTCATTGCAAAGACAGGCGCGTGATTTAGCAGCACACTGGGTATTTGTGGCATTCTTCAGAAGCAAAACCACACTTCTGGATTGCTAGTATGGCATCCTTGATGCTGGATTTCAGGCGTTTTGTTCCTGCAATGGTGACCCCTTCCATTGTCTTGGCTGCATCCTTTGTCCATACCTTTGAAAGTGTGTTGTTTCAAAGAACGGTTTCTAAAGTCAAAGAATAATCTAATATCTTCATCTTTCTCACCTTTTGCTTTTACTTTGATTACTATTCTAACCATTTCTGCATACCCTTGTACTCCTACACTTGTGTATCAGGAGGCCTAGTGTTTTTTTTAGTTAGGAGAGTGTTTGCTCAAGATGTAGAAGTCTACATTGTTTTTCAATTGAAAAAAATTTAATTTTTGTAGGCCTTGGCACAATAAACCAATTTTTTGGGATTATATTGAAGTTTTCATAGCCTAGTTGAAAGACATAATCAAATAAAAGAGTTTTGTTTGAATTGTAAAGACTAATTCGATTCTTTACTCGGAGGGGTTGTATCTTAGGGCCAAGTATGTTTTTCCAACCTCTAGAATATATGTTAGAAAGGTGCATTTAAAATCTTTTTTTTATTTTTGTCAAGGTCAAAACATTATTTGGCCTCATTGAGTGATATAAAATAATGCATGTTTTTATTGTATACATGTTTAATTCTTTGTATTTTTCTCTTGTGAAGTTTTGTTGCTCTTATCGATGAAACATAAGAATCAATTAATGGAAATTCTTCATCCTATTATTAAAGCTTATTCTATATTCCAAAAAAGATTTTAAAACCAAGTAGAATCTTCTAAAAGCTTCTAAGAGTAAGTAGGACCTTCTAGAATCTTCTAGAATCTTCTTCATGACATCATCTTTCTTTTTAGCTCTGAGTTCCACAAAGAAGAATGGAATTGAAGTTGGTGAAAGGTGAAGGAAGTCAAAGATGCATTGCAATACATCTGCCACATATTCAAGCTATCTTTCTTTAGTCAAAAGATTCATTGGTTCTTACAACCAATGATAGTGACAAACTCTTTCTACTATAGACCAAGCTTGAACTTCTGTATCTTTATTGCAAAGACATCCTTCAAAAATTATTTTAGAACAACAAATTCTACTTCAATGATGATTGCTTTAGAATGGCTATTGGATATTCTTTAGCAACTTTTTGATTTAGGAGGTACTTCACTTTAAGGTTGGCAATATAAAACACTTCGTTGAAATGGCCTAATTGGCTAAATCAAAGACATGTGATAATCTTAAGATGGAATAGAACTAATTCTAGGTTTGTTAGTTTATATGTATATAAGGATTGAGCTTTAAAACTTTTGAAACTACTTTCATCTTTTTTATAAAAAATTACAATGTCTAGAATATACTATATTCAAATATGCTAGATGAGAGTATTATCTAGTACATGTTGCTACTTTAGGTCTAAAAAGATATTATTGATGAAATTTCTGTATCTTTTACAATATATTGACTAAGTTTAAAGCTAGCTTCTACTTGCGCTCACTAATATTGTAACCACACTAATACATAAAATACTTCAATTGTCCTCATTTTAGCCTTGAATCAAGTACTTCTTCCACTTTAAATTTTTTATGGCTATCTACTTCAACATAAGAGAGGAATTGTATTCTTTTTAACATGCGTGATTTTTTATAAGATTCCAAAAGAGAGGTGTAAAAAATAAGATGTATTTTTATGAATATTAGTAGTTCTAATTAGTAAATAATAGAGTTAATTTTTTTTGAATAGAAAATGGTCCCAATCTTTGGAAGTCCAATTTATTACTAAGTCAAATAGTCTTTATATTGCATTGAAGCAATCATACTTTATTGCTAACTTGAAGTGAGGGTTGTTCCTTTCTTTATGTGTCAACTAATTTTTTGGAGCATAATTGAACTTCTTCCAATTGAAGTTTTAAGGTAGCTTAAATATTAGTAATTCGACTTACAAAATCATCTACTGATGGCTTTTTGGATCTACTAATAGATAACATATTTAATTTTGAATGACAGCCATGATTGGAATAAAATAGAATTTATTAAATAGATGTATGAATTATGTTGTAGTAGGAAAATTTAACTAAAAATAAGTAAGATGTCCAATCATTTTGATGATAGTTGATGGTACATTTTAAGTATTGTTTTAGAATTTCATTTATTCAGTCTATTTGATCATTGATTTGTAATTGAAATATTAAAAAAAACTTGATGTCTATTCAAAGAATTTCAAAAAGTGACTTTCAAAACTTAGATACAAATTAGGGTCTTTAATGTGATATAATATCATTTGACAATTCATGGTATCAATAGTTATTATCAATAAAGAATTTGGTCATTTCTTCATCAATAATGGTCTTTTTTTAAGGGATAAAATGTACCATCTTAATAAATTGGTCAACAATTATATATATGATATTAAAAAAATTTGATGGTTGAAGATTTGTAATGAAGTCCATAGAGATAAAAGACCTTGATTGTTTTGAAATTGGTAGTGGTTGAAGAAGTCCATATAAGCAATGTTGAAGATTTGTTAATCTAGAACATGTGTTATAGAAGAAGACAAATTTTTTAACAAATTTTTATATTAGAAGCCATCAAAAATCTTTAAAAATAAGTTCTAATATCTTATTGAATCCAAATATCTCATAGTTGGAAAGCCATGATATGTTTGAAAAATACAAAGGCGTAATATTTCTTTTAAAAAATATATATATATATATATTTTTGAAAATAAAAGATACTATTTTTAAACTTAAATTTATTCAAATTATTTTAGATATTTCTGAAATAATATTTAATATAATAAAAAAAGATGATTTGTAATCAAGGTTGCACGAATCTAATTAAAAAATAAATAATTCATTAGAATTGATATAGAAGTTGCTCAAACAAAAAATTTCTTGAATTTTAAGATTATTATTAGTTGCTTATTATATGTTGCCTTTTTTTTTGGTACAAGGTATAATTATCTTAATAAAGTATTTAAAAATCTTTATTACTTTTGTGGTTAATATATAATGTTGAAGTCAAAACAAGATAGAAATATGCTCCAATAGGCTTGATAACAATTTGAAATACAAGCCGATATAAAATATTTGAGATTCTTGTGATTTATATATAAAATCACTAGATATATATAATCACTAGATCCTTCAAACAAATGGTACTATTATTAGAAAGAATCCTTAATAGCAAGAAGTTCCTTATTATGGATCTCATTATTAATTTTTGTAATTGAAAATTTTTTGGAATAGAATATAACTACATGCAATCTTTTTCCTCTTCCAAGTTGTGATAAAATTGCTCTCAATATAAAGTCCGAGGCATCAATTTCTATAAAAAATGGCTTAAAAAAGTCTAACTGAATTAACATAGAAGCTATAGTGAATGCTGTTTTTAAGCATTTAAAGTCTTTTTTAGCTTCTAATATCTATTTAAGCTTATTCTTACATGTTAATCATATAAGATAAGGCAAATATATCATTGATACTTTTCTAAAATCTTAGAATAAATCAAGATATTGTCTAAATAATATACAATAAAGTTATTAAGGAATTCATAAAATATATTGTTTATCAAATGTTAGAAAATGGTTGGCACATTTGTAAGGCTAAAAGGCATGATATTGTACTTAAAGTGTCCATATCTTGTACAAAAAAAAATCTTCTAATTGTTCCCTTCTTTAATGCATGTTACATTATAAATTTCATTGAGATTTATTTTGGTATAAATCTTAGCTTGACCAAATTGGTTCAGAGCTTAAATATCAATGGCAAAAGATAATGATTTTTTATTGTCACTTTATTAAGGCTACAATAATTAATACACATCTATAGAGATCCATCTTTATTTTTTTATAAAGAATATAAGTGCAATAGCAAGAGATTTTGAATGTCAAATAAATTTTCATCAATATATTCTTTTAATGCTATAAGCTCATTTTGTGATAAGTTGTAAATTGGATCAAAAGGTGGTTGTTGTACCATCTTGAAGGTCAATAGTATCATTATATAGATAATATTTTAGCAAGGTATCTATGTTCTTTTTTTCAAATACATCTTAAAAACCTATTAAAGATATGAGAATATAGAGCAAGAGACTTGAATTGAGACAAGGTTTTAAGAAGAAACTAACAAGAACTTGAATTAATTAGATGAATATATAAATAATATCAAGAAAGATGAGCTAGAACTTCAAGAGTTGCATTGTCAAGGTTGAAGAATTTTTTAGCCTTGACTCTTATATATACTCCTATTTAGGATGCTTCTTGAGTAGCTTCTATCAAACTAAGAAGCTTCTCAAGCAGCTTTTATCAATTGGGAAGCTTCTTAAGCTCCTTCTACTAATTAGGAAGCTTCTTAAGCTACTTTCACCAACTAGGAAGCTTTTCAACTTACTTTCACTAATTCAAGAAGCTTTAGAATATTTTTGAAGGTTTTGTGAACCTCCAAAGTGTATGTTCCTAATATTACTCCCTTCTCTAGCGACGAGTTCTAAGAAGAGCTCATACCTTAGGAAGTCTTTTTACATATATAAAAAATCAAGGATATATTGTACTAATGAAGCTATATATTTTGTTCTTTGTTCTTGGACAATAGATTCTATTGGTCCTTAAAGAAATTGCCTATGACTTTGAGCTAGTACCTCTGTTGTTGAAACATCCCATCCAAGGATCTGATCTTTACTGCGGCCTTTAAAACATCCTCCAAACAAAATCTTAGATTTAAAAAGAATTATCTTTTTAAACTCAAGCAATATTACTAAAGCTTGAGCATTAGAATCAAGACTTGTATGGTTGGATCTTATTTCTAATGGCTCCAACTGAGGTCATACTTGGTGCTGAAATATATCATTCTCACTTTGCTTAATTGAAGGTTGTGAAAATTGCATTGGTTTGTTTGAAGCTTGCATGGCAAGTGAATCTTCTGAATCTTATTTTTTCAATATTTGAAGGTTTGACATGGTGACTGACTTATTTCTATCACTCTATTCTATCTTAGAATAAATGACTACATACTGATGAAGGCTTTAGTTTAACTTTTTCTATCTTATGATTATTCCTTGAATCTAATCTTTACCAAAAATTATCATCAAACATATTAGGATTTGTGAGGATAGAGTCAATAAAATTCTTGTACTTCTTGAGGCACATTGGCAAGATTTTTGACTAGTTTTGATGTATGCTCATTAATATCATAGCCTCGTTAATGAACAAGATATTTCAATTTGTCCCATCTTTGCCATGAATCAAATACCTTTTCAACCTCGTATTCTTTATGGTCTTCAATTTTGATACTAGGCGGTGATTGTTGTATTCTTCTTAGAATATACAACTCTCTATAAGATTCTAAAAGAAAAACATGAAAAATTGGATGTATTTTTATAGAAGATAGAAATTCTAAGCAATATGCCACTAGATTTATTTACTTTTGGATAGAAAATGGTCTTAACTTTCAATAGTCTAATCTATTACATGGCCACTTGGTCTTGATGTTCCGTCAAAGAAACCATATTTTATCTCCAATATGCAAAGTAGGTAGTTAATTTTTGAATTCATTTGTAGATGCCTTGTAAGCATCTTGAGCTGCTTACAATTGAAGCTTCAAGGTTGTTTGATGTTGTGATAGATGTTTTGCAAATCTTCCAATTGCTGGATTATTATTCTTTGGCATACTCCATAGATTAAGCTTTGGATGGTATCTCTAGTTGGAATAAAATGATGTTTGTTGAATTGAGTGATGAATAATATTATTACATGCAAACTCCGCCAATAGTAGATACAAGATCTAATTGTCTTATTAATAATTGATGTTGCATCGTAAATGCTGCTTCAAAACTTGGTTAATTTGTTTTGTTTGGCGATCAATTTGAGGGTGGAAAGCCAAAGAAAGGTTAATACCCATCTTTAATATTTTTTAAAGACATCTCCAAAACTTAGATATGAACTAAGATCCTTGATTAGATACAATATCATCTGATAGGTTATAATATCAATATATATTATCAAGAAAGAGCCTTACCATTTCTTCACTAGAAACAGTCTTCTTGCAAGGAATGAAATGAGTCATCTTTGTCAATTGATCAACTACCACAAAAATGTTGTCTAATAAATTGGATGGCAGTAGATCTATGATAAAATCCATCGAGATAAAAGACCATGACCGTCTTGAAACAAACTAGGATTATAAGAGTCCATAAAGACAATGTCGAGAATTTTTAGACCTTGAACAGATGTCACAAGAAAGTACAAAGTCCTTCATTGCCTTTCACATTTGATGCTACCAAAAATCTTGAAAAATAAGTTCTAAAGTCTTATTAAATCTAAAGTGACCTACAATTGGAAAATCATATCGAGATTGAAGAATGCATAGTCGTGTTGGTCCTTCTGGGATATACAAACATTTTTTAAAGTATAGAAGTTCTTTATCAAGCTTGAATTTGTTAGCATTTTCTTTCAAGCGATGCTTGACATCAAAGGCCAAAGCATCATTAGTGGTTGCAATATACATCTTGTTGAGGAAATTAGAATTAATAAGTGCCAATGTAATAGTGGCGCAAAGGCAAAATTGCTCCGACTTCAACAAAGTTGTATATTGTTGATCAAATGCTGCCTTTCCTATCTTTGATACAAGATATGATCTCCTCAATAAAACATCAGACAATCCTTGTTACTTCCCAAATTAATAAATAATAACAAAATTAAATCGAGATAGCAATATATTCCATTGAATTTGGTGGCGATTAAAAATCTGAGCTAGCATAAAATATTCTAAGTTCTTGAAATATATATATATATAATCACAGGATGCATTGCTCTTTTAAAAAAATGGTGCTATTCTTGAAAAGAATCCACAATAGCAAAAAGCTTCTTATTGTAGATTTCATAATTAATTTTGGCAGTAGAGAATTTTTAAAAATAAAATGTAATAGGATAGAGCTTATTATCTATACCCATTTGTGAAAGTATAGCCTTTAGTGCAAAATCCAAAGTATCAGCCTCTATGTAGAATATCTTTGTAAAGTCTACATATACCAAGATTGAAGCTATAGCAAACATTGTCTTGAAGTCTTAGAATGCCTTTTCTGCTTAATTATAGGCCCTCCATTAATGATAGTGGATAATGATTCTTCACTGTTATCTTATTTAATCTCCAATAATCAATACACATATAGAAAGAATCATCTTTCTTCTTCATAAAAAGTATAGGTGTATCTGCTAGAGACTTTAAATGCTTGATGAAGTTGTTTGCAAGGTTTTTATTAATATAATCCTTCAATACCAAAAGCTCATTTTGAGAAAGATTATAAATTGGACCAAAAAGTGGTTGTGTTTCTTCTTGAAGATCTATAGTATAATTGTATGGTTGGTACTCTGATAATATATCAACATTCTTTTTTTAAAAAATATTTTAAAATTTACTATACTGCTCTAAAATACTTGCCAATGAAGTCATATATTGTTAAATTGGAGTCGCATAAATAACAAATAGTGTACCTTCTTTGATTGTTCTTATAAAAGCCCTTGCTCTAATAAATAAAAGCTTATCAATTTGTGGCTTTTTATAAAAAAAATTTGCAAAGATTTCTATCAAAAATATTATTTTTTGTAACCTCCAATCTATAGATGGATTATGCTTTTTCAACCAAGAAAGTATGAGAATAATATGATTTGAAGGAATCCTAATAATGTGGAATACAATTTGGCTTCTATGATCTTTGAACGACACTTCTATAGGCATGGTTTCATAGGTGACATTATTAGAGGATAAGAGTCATTCATCTATTACTTCTACATGAATAGATTTGGATTTCTATATTAAAAGAATTTTATGAAGCTTAGTAAATGTATCATCTATAAAACAAGCGGATGCCTCTAAATCCAACAAGGCAGTCGTCTGAAGCTTTTAAGGGCCAAAATACAAAAAAAATTATAAAACAACAAGCATATTGAGTAAAAAGAGAGGAATCTAAATAATTTTATAATATTAGATTGTTTAGCCACATAATTCCTACTATACTTGAATATTATCATTTTTTTGAACGATTGCACTCTTGATTTTGATAATGTGTCAATTTTATTTTTTTAGATAATTGCCAACCTTGTGATTTTCCTTGCTACAATACAAGCATAAACATTCTTCCATCCGATGCTCCTTTTTTTTTAGACTAAGAGCTTTAAAACATACTACATCAAATTGCATGTCTTCTATTTTTGAATGTGAATTCAGAATGCTTGTCGATATAGTAAGAATATGTTAGATTACATATTATATTACTGAAGTCTATGAACATTGATCTTGACGATATTGAAATAATCAATTATCACATTTTATGGCTTGGCTTATGGCTTCATTGAATGATTGTGGATTCAGAAGCGATAATAATAAATCCTTCAAATCATCTCTTAGTTCCCAATAGAATTCGTTCATTAGGGCTTCTTTATCCCAATTGATGTTGTATGCTAATTGCCTAAAATCAGATACTTAGATTAATGCAAAGCGTATTCCTTGTCATATTACGTATTGTCTTGATCAGGAATGCACCAGGCACATGGCTGTAGAAGATAAAGTTGTGTTTGCAAATAAAAAAAAAAAAAACCCTAATAGGTTTTATCCATATATGAAGAATATAATTCAAATTTCAATTCAAAAGTATTTAAAAACACTCCTCTTAGTAATATCAACCATACATATATCCCAATAGCCTTGTTTCTTTTATAATTAAGCAATTTTTATTTTTCTTTGCAAACCCTAATCCTAATCAGTGAGCTTTGACAAGCTATAACTTTTAATCCAACCATCCACTTAGTATGAAATTTTGTACACAAATGTCAGTATATGCTTTCTACATGCTCAAAAAAATTCAGCCCAACCCAACTTACAGATTGCAAGAAAATGCCCAAAAACCGCACTGATGACATTCAGCCAGCAACTTAAAAATTGATGCAGAAATTCTAGTGGTGATTTCTCCTTCTTTCATCATTAACTTTAGCTCAAATTTTGTATGTAGCTTGAACTATATGTCTTCTATCACCACGCCAAAATTTATATTGATCCAATTGATAGATCTTTAGTTATTATAGAAACCCTATCCAACCCTAAGCTATCAACTTCTGACAATCCTTTGTATCAAAGCTCAAATATCTCCTGATTGCATCACTAGATTAATACAAAATTTTGTATATAATTAGCACATCCAACAATCTAGATATTATCAAATTTTGAATTATAAATACTACACAGATTGTACAAATCACTCAAGAATGCAAACCATCATTGTCTTATATAAAATCCAAAATACCAATACAAACCTTGATTTTGAACAATGATTGCAAAGTCATCTAAAACTCTATAGCAACAAGCTTAATGCCCTTGGAACAAGCTTCAAGCTAGCTATCCAATCTAAAAATCCAATTTGAAAAACCCTTGTATTTTGTCCTAGGCGGCTGTTTTTGTGGCCAAAGGTCTGATTTCGATCCTATGCTACAAACGGCCAACCCCTCAGTATCAATCTAATCTATCCTAGAGATTTTATAGCCTGATCCTACCTTCAATTTAACCCTAGTATCAATCATGCTAATAATTTATCTCTTTTATCATATTTTTATCATTTTATGGCCTTTCTAAGGCAATAAAAGAATTATTACAGCCTAGAAGATAAAATTACTAACTAATTCTTATGTACTAGCTATTAATTGAAGAAAATAAACTAAGAGGCTTTCATAAAAACCTTGTTAAAATATGTTGAATGCTTATCAAACTAAGATAATAGAGTATTAATTGAAAAATCATTTTTAGTCATAGTTTTATTATATAATTGTGTCACAACACGACAACACAATGCTTGGATCTTAGCTATTGCCCAATGAGCCTTGTCATGTTTTCTAAATGCTTCTGCAAATGCTTCTATAAAAACTTCAAAGTTGTTCAAAATTAGTGATTTCTTTTCAAAGAAGAGAACAAATCATGATAATGCTTGCCCCGTAAATAAGGTACCAATCAATCCAACCCATGATTTTTTTGTCAGATAAGTATCAGGTTGTAAGACCATTATTAATTGAATTTGGTAAACTAATCCTCAGAACTTTGAATGTATATCATCATATTTCTTCGGAAGATAGACTTGAGGCTCCTTATGTTGTTGAACAGGTGGATTTTCTTAGTGTAGCATAGGCGATACTGCCTCCTCAAGTGCAGAAGTTGGAAGTGGATGCAATCTAGATTATGGCATTTTAAATATTGTGTCGTTACAAAGTTTTGCAACAATCCCTTTAATCTCCTTAGTCTTAGCAAATAAAGTAGTAAGAACACTTATAATGGCATCTAACTTGGACTTGGAAGATTTGGTCATATCTCAACTTCCAACCATTTTAAGAAAAAGAAGAAATGAATCTATAAGAAGATAATATCAGTTTAGAGGAGGATAATCTACAACCTCTAAAATGCTTTAAGACCTTCAAGAAGAGGGGTGATTCATTCTCTCAGAAGAGAAATAAAGCTCTAATATTATAATGAAGAAAATATCAGCTTAGAGGAAGGTAATTCATAACCTCTAAAGCATCGATATACCTTCAAATAAAGGAATAATTGGCTCTTTAATAAGAAGGATCCAACTTTGATATTGAAGATGAGGTCAGTCTCAACAAACTATCAAAGACACGAGAATATAGAGCAAGAGACTTGAATTAGAAGAAAGTTTTAAGAAGAAATCAACAAGAACTTGAATTAACTAGATGAGTACACAAATAATACTAAAAAAGATGAGCTAGAATTCTAAGAGATGCATTGTTGAGACTAAAGAATTCTTCAGCCTTGATTTTTATATATATTCCTATCTAGGACACTTTTTGAGTGACTTCCATGAAACTAAGAAGCTTCTCAAGTAGCTTCTACTAATTAGAAAGTTTTTTGAGCTCTTTCCACTAATTAGGAAGCTTCTTGAGCTACTTTCACCAATTAGGAAGCTTCTTGATCGACTTTCACCAATTAAGAAGCTTTTTAATCTACTTTTATTAATTAGGAAGCTTCTCAACTGACTTTTATTAACTTAGAAAGCTCTAGAATGTTCAAAAAGATTTCATGAACCTCAAAAGTATATGTCCCTAACAAAATCTTTTAAATTTTTGGACACCTAAATATATTGGTATGATAAATAAACAAGAAGGAATAGATAATAATACAAGATCTTTTTTTATTTGTAGAGTAGAAGAATCTAGCCACACAGTGTTGTGTTGTGGTTTGGCTACTATGTGAAAAATTTGTACATATATATTTAACATACAATTTATTATACAATTAAGTGAAAGCTATAATAGTAGATTTATTGGTTATAGGATGTGGTTAGGTTGGTAGTTTAGAAGGGATCTATTAAAAGGATTATTATTGAGGTTTATAAAATCTTATTTTTTCTTTTGATAGTAATTTAAAAGTTGATTTTATATTGATAGTAACTTTTATATATCTTAAGTCACCTTTATTAAACATTGGTGATCCTTAAAATCTTATCTACTTCTTTTATTTGGTATTTAGAACACATACTATGTAAATCTTATAACAAAAAGAATTAGAAAGAGATTTTTAGTGTGAAAGGGGATAATTAGGCCATCTATATGGATGAATGGAGATAGATGATAGAAGTCTCTATTCCTATTGGCCAAAAATCATGACCACTAGGCTTCAAGGAGGCTGCCCGAGGGTTTATTAGGGATTAGGGTTTGTTTTTGGAGGAAAGTCAAACATCAAAGGCTAGGATCAAGAAGTTTGGTTTTTTGGATATGGTTTTGGTATAAATCTTACATGATTTGGACTTTTTAAATAAAAGAGTTATAAGCGCTCAAAGTTAGGATGTCAAAATTGTACCTATTATCACTATTTTAAGCGTAACTTGTGCATATAGAGAGCAATAGAGGATCAGCAACTAGGGTTGAAAAGTACACTTTTTTGGCTATACTTTCTTTGTATGGCTTGATGAAATCCAAGCTGAGGTGAAAGAGATGTTGGGAGTTGAAGTCAGTGCTTATAAGCTAAGGGCAGTAAGTAACTCTACTTAACTAGTGGTTACATTTTGAGCTATGTCTTAGGTAATTTGAAAGATTTTTAGCTCAAAATTTTCAAAAGTATATATATTTATGTCACAAGACTATGTACAAAATTTTTGTGGCATCAAAGTTTTGGATTTGTGAGATATGAGGAAAATAGTGCTTGGGTATCTCTAAGCTAGGGTTTTAAGCACTTGCTAGGAATTTTGAGATATTGGACAATCAAAAACAAATTTATAATTGATTCTTTTTTATGTTAGAACTTTAGAGGATTATCTATACTTTGAAGAAAATTTTATAGAAATTGAATATTTGTATCAAGAGTTATTGAACTCTAAAAATTAGGAAGAAATAAGTCTTTAGGGGTGAATAAAGTTTTGAAGGGTTTTTGTAGAAATTTGAATCCTTTTTATACAAACCTACTTGAATATAAGAGGAATTATCTATATAATTTTTCTTTTATAATATTGTTATATTATTTATCTTTTTTATGAAGGACAAATCATTTATTGGAGTTTAACCAATAAGTTTCAAATAAACTCTCCACAGCCAGGTATCCAATATATTCCCAAATAGAAGTTTACGCCATACGACAACGGTCCCTATTATAGTAGACATCATTATTTTTTTACAAAGCATCTAGTGATGTGGCTACACTTTTTGTTTAATATGTATGTCAATGTTTTTTGTGGCAATTATTAGCCTTGTAATTAGATTCTCCACAATACAAATATAAGCCATGTTCTTTTTGATGCTCCATCTTTTACTCAAAAAAAAAAATTAAAACAAAATACATCAATTTGCATATCTTTTATTTTTAAATATATATTAGAATTGAAAGATATAGAAAATATCAAATAATTGGTATAAAGTTGTGGCATAGGCAATAGATATTTTTATTGTTGACATTGAAATAATTGATTATTATATTTCATCACTTGATTGATAGTTTTTTTAAGAATTTGAAAATCAAGCATAAATGGTAATAGATGTCATAGATATAAGATTTATTATAATAATTATTTAATTAATATGAATAATTAGAAGTAAATAAAAATAAATAAATTTGATAATATCTTATAGAAAAACTTCTTAGAAGCTTCATAGATGCAATTTCATCTTTATTCATATCTATAGGTGATTAGTAGGGTGAAAACTTGGCCAACAAATTAGCCACGTATCACACATATTGGCAGCTTGTGGAATAAACTAAGTATGTGGTGTATATATAGAAAACTTATCTTATAAGTTTGACATGTGTCTTACAAATTGGACACATGTTGGAGGTCCTACAAAACACCGCCACATAGCTCTTAGGTAGGTAGTATATATAGAGACAAGAATGAAGCCTTCTTCACTCTTGTCAATTTTTTTCTTATTTCTAGTCTAATTTAAGAGTCTTTGTACTTTCTAATCTTTAACAATAGCTATTCCAATTTTTTTTTGAATATATATATTTTCTTATTTTTATTTTGTCATTTTTCTTTGATATAGATTTTATTGATTAAGAGTCAATTATCCCTTTTTTTTGATAAGACATAAGGATATTAAAAGTTGTAGATTATTCACTTTTAAATTAATATTGTTTCTAGAATTTTTTTTCTTTTGAATATTTTATTTTGCAGTGAGAGTAGATACTTTCTTTTCTATTGTATTATCATGGCAAAGCTTACTCAAATGAAAAATACAATGGCACAAATGTAAGAGCAAATAAGAGAGTTAATATTTGCAATGCATCAATTCAATGTACTACCACAAAGAATAATATGATTAGTAGGAAGTGAAGATATAGAGATGATTGGAACTACTTTAATATTTATACCAAGCCATATTATTTCATCTATGATAGAATATTATTCAAGCATCAAAGAACCAAAAATTAGTTTGTCTAAGAAGTTTGATGGCACAAGATCTAAGTTTCAAAGATTCATCAATTAAATATAATTGATGATTGAACTTCAATCTCAAAGTTATCCAATTCAAGGATTATAAGTCAAGTTTATTAGAATGCTATTTTTAAATTTTTCTTTATCATGGTTTTTATCTTTTTTTGAATAATATAATCTAATATTAAATAATTTGGAGGTATTTTTAATAAAATTTTGATCTATATATAAAAAATATGATACAATTTGTCTTACAACTAATAAGATCTATATCTTGCGACAATAAAATCAATCAATGATATAATATGTTTCATAATTTTGACAACTAGTGATTGATATTAAGTGAGATAATGCTATATTCATCAGCCAAATTTTTTATGGATTGCAATATGAGGTAAAAATATTGATGCTCAACTTACTCGATCTTTAGACATTAAGTCAAGGAATTGACTTTGTTATGGAGTGTGACAATCTGCTTTTTGAATTTTGATCTGAGAGTCGCATGAGAGAGCTTCAACGCTATTATAATATAATGGCAACACTAATGTCTTTTTAATATGTATATTTGAAAGCAGAAGACATGCAAATTGATGCGGTACGTTGTAAACCTCTTATTGAACAAAAAAAAAACTTGTTATTATTAAAAAGGATAGTACTTATATTAAAGAGAATCTAAGTACACTACTTAACATTATTGAAAGAAACAATGCAACTACAATATAAAGAATACAACTGTTAAAGAACATAATGTGTTGAAAAACAAATTAATCTAGTTATAATAGAGATTGTGCAGCTAGAATCTTCTATACTTCCTAATAAAGGTCCTATTTTTTTATTAAAATCCTCTCCTTGTTTTATAATAGATGTATATTTAGGACCTAAAAATCATAAAGCCTTTGTTTTATTAGATTCATATATCTTAATGTATTTTTTAAATGAAAAATTTGTTAGACGTCATAGAATATTTTTAGTACAAAAAACTAAATCCGTACATGTAAAAGTTATAGATGGTTGTCCGATGTCTTTTAAAGATATTATATATGAAGTTCTTCCTATAAATATTACAATAGATAGTCATAATAGTTACGTAATCTTTAATATAATTAAATCTCCTTCTAATCAAATCATTTTAGATTTATCATGGCTAAAAAAAAAATATAATCTTTGAATAAATTGGATTTTTTGTAGACTTGATTTTTTTTAGAGTATTAATAAGAGTCTTATTAATTAAATAAAAAGCTATAAGTCTAATATAGTAAAACTTATATTTATAGGTATAAAAGCTTTTATGAATGTAATAAATAAAAGATCATCTTTTGCTATTTATGATACATTTATTTTTGATAATAAAAAAACTTCAAGTGGCATTCCAAGCTAATATCAAGATTATGAAGATGTTTTTGAGAAAAAGAATATAGATATTTTTTTAGAGTATCATCTATATGATTGCTCAATTGATCTCAAAGAAAGAATTCACCCTCTATTTGGACTAATTTATAAATTATTACAAAATGAATTAGAACTTAAAAAATATATTAATGAGAATTTGGCTAAAAATTTTATACACCATTCAAAATCTCCAATAGGAGCTCATATCTCGTTTGTGAAGAAAAAAGACAGATTATTATAGATGTGTGTAGATTATTGAGGGCTCAACAAGATTATTATCAAAAATAGATATTTTCTACTTTTAATATTTAGATTTTATCATCAACTAAATCAAGCTAAGATCTATACAAAAATAGATCTACAAAGAGCATATTATCTTGTTCGTATTAAAGAAAGAGATGAATAAAAGATTGCTTTTAAAATAAAATATGAATACTTTAAATATAATTATTTTATTGATGGATCCAAAAATATAATTATTATATTGATGGATCCAAAAAAAGTCCAAACAATCATAGATTGGAAGATTCTAAGAAGAATAAAAAATGTGCAATACTTTTTGATATTTGCTAATTACTATCAAATCTTCATCAAGAATTTTTCTCAAGTTGTAGCTCCACTTATATGCTTAACTTATAAAGACAAACTTAAATAGAATAAAGAAACAAAAATACTGTTTGAAGCTTTGAAGATAACTTTTACTTCGGCACCAACTTTATATTGCATTAATTTTTTTAAGGCATTTTTTATGAAAATAGATGCATTAGACTTTGTCTTAAGTATGGTATTATCACAGATTGGAGCAAATGACAACCTCCACCCAATATCTTTCCATTCCAGGAAATTTTTAGCAATAGAGATCAACTACAAAATACATAATAAAAAACTTCTTGCAATTGTGGATTCTTTTTTAAAAATGATATTATAATCTAAAAGGCACCTCTAATCCAATCATAGTTGTTGTGTGGTATGATCTTCAACTAGAAAATACACTTGGTATCTGATTCTAGATAATTTACTTACAACTTATTGATTAGACTCCAATAAGTGATTTATCCTTAATAAAAAGGACAAATTATATAATAATATTACAAAAAAAAAATTTCTTATATTTAAATAGGTTTATACATAAAATCCTTTTATGGCATATAAAAGATCTTTAATACCCTTTTTTTAATAAGTTCTCAATTAACCAATTGATGGCAAGTTAAATTGCTAATAATTTCTAAGAAAAATCTATAATCTTCTTTTAAAATTCCATCTTTATATCAAATTTTTATTATAATTTCATATATCTATTTTTCCACCTCTAAAAAGTCTCGGCTCCTAAAAAATCCCTTCAATTTGTACAACAAGCTCAAATTGCAACAAAAACCTTCAATAGCTTATTTATTTGCAAGAATTTATTTCTTTCTAAATTTTAAAATTCAATAACTCTTGATTCAACTATTCAATTTCTAAAAACTTTTCTTCAAAGTATAGATAATATTCTTAAAATTTATTACAAAAAAAAATCAACTATAGATTTGCTTCCAATCATCTAATATCTTGAAAATCCTATCAAGTGCTTAAAACCCTAGTTCAAAGATACCTAAGTGTTATTTTCTTTGCATCTCACAAATCCAAAATTTTAATGCTACAAAATATTTATAGATAATCTTGTGACATAAACATATACACTCCTAAAAATTTTGAGCCAAAAATTTATCAAATTGCCTAATATATAGTTTAAAACATAACCACTAGTTAAGTAGGATCACTTACTATCCTTTGATTATAAGCACTGACTTCAACTTCCAATATCTCCTTTAATATACTTTAAATTTCATCAAACTATATACAAAAAATATAGCCAAAAAAGTATTCTTTTAAATCTAGTTGCTAATTTTCTATTGCTTTCTATATGTACGAATTATACCCAAAAAAATAATAGTAGGTGCAATTTTAATACCTTAACTTTGATTACCTATATCTCTTTCATAAAAAGTTCAAATTACACAAACCTTGCACCAAAACCATACCCAAAAATCTAAACTTGCTCATCCTAGCCTCTAATATTTAATTTCTTTTAAAAAAACCCTAATCCATAATAAGCCCTCAAGCAACCTTCTTGAAGCCTATTGGGCATGATTTTTGGCCAATAGGAATGGTGACTTCTATCATCCATCTCTATTCATCCACATGGATGGCCTAACTATTCTTTTTTATAATAAAAATTCCTTTTTAATCCTTTTTCTAGTAAGATTTACATAATATATATTCTAAACACTAAATTAAAAAAAATAAACAAGATCTCAAGGATTACCAATATCTAACAAAGATAATTCAAGATATATAAAAATTATTACCAATATAAAATCAACATCAAAAGTCACAATCAAAAAAAAAAAAAAAAAAAAAAAAGATTGTATAAATCTCAATAATAGCTTTTTTAATAGATCTTTTTTAATAGATCTTTAAATTAATAACCTAATCACATTTTGTAACCAATAAAAATCCATTGATATGGCTCTCACTTAGCTTTATAGTAAATTATATATTATGAATATATATATATATATATATATATATATATATATATATATACAATACTTTTACATGATAGTCAAATCACAATATGACACTATATATACAAATCATAAGAATCTTGAGTACTTCATGTTAATAAGCATATTGCATTATTATTAAGCTTATTAGAGTATATCTTTGTGCAGATTCAAGTTCATTATTATTTATTGGTGAGGAGAACAATAAGGTCTATTCAATGCCCTTTCTTTTCTTATACCAAAAGAAAGAAATTCAGCCTTTGATCAACAAAGAACAATCTTCTTGAAGTTAGAACAATTTCACCTTCAAGCAATGAAATCAACATTAATTATTGGTTCAATTTATTTTATGCAAATCCAATCAAATATGTCTTTAGACCCTCTTGTTTATAATATTAAGGTTAATTCATCTAAGTCTCATGATACTTCTAAGTTTAAGCTCAAAAATAATCTACTCTAGTTCAAAAGATGCTTAGATGTTCTAGAAGGTGAAATATAACTATATTGTCGTGTTATGCTACAATTATATGGTGAAAGTATGATTAAAAATGATTTTCCAATTAATACTCTACTATCTTAATTCAACAAGAATTCAACATATTTTAACAAGATTTTTATGAAAGCCTCTTAATTTATTTTCTTCACTTAATAGCTAGTAGATAAGAATTAGTTAGTAATTTTACCTTCTAGACTATAATAATTCTTTTACTGCCTTAGAAAGGCCATAAAATAATAAAAGCATAATAAAAAGGATAAATTACTAGCATGATTGATACTAGGATTAAATTAAGGATAGAGTTGGACTACAAAATCCCTAGAATACATTAGATTGATACCCGGGGGCTGGCCGTTTATTGGACAAGATTGAAATCAGACCTCTGGCCACTAAAATGGCCGTCTAGGGTAAATTATAGGAGATTTTATAGATCAGCTATTAAGATTGGATAGCTAGCTTGAAGCTTGTTCCAATAACATTAAGTTGATTGCCATAGGATTTTAGAAGACTTTGCAATCATTATTCAAAATCAATGTTTATATTGGTATTTTGGATTTTATATAAGACAATGATGGCTTGCATTCTTGACTGATTCATGCAATTTGTGTAGCATCTATAGTTCAAAATTTGATATTGTCTAGATTATTAGATGTGTTAAGTATGCACAAATATTTGTATTAATCTAATAATACAATCAGAAGATATTTGGGCTTTGATACAAAGGATTGTCGGAAGTTGGTAGTTTAGGGTTGGATAGGATTTTTGTGATAACTAAAGATTTATCAATTGGATCAATGTAAATTTTAGCATAGTGATAGAAGACTTGGAGATCAAGCTACATATCAAATTTGAACTAAAGTTAACAATTGAAGAAGGAGAAATCACCACTGGAATTTCTACATCAATTTTCAAGTTGGCGGTCGAATATCATCAGTGCGGTTTTTTGACATTTTCTTGCAATCTGTAAGTTAGGTTGGACTAAATATTTTTGAGCATGTAAAAAGCTTATACTAACATATGTGTGCAAAACTTCACACTAAGTGGATGGTTGGATTAAAAATTATAGCTTATCAAAGCTCACTGATTATGCTTAGGATTTGAAAAGAAAAATAAAAATTGCTTAATTATAAAAAAAACAAGGCAATTGGGATATATGTATGGTTGATGTTACTAAGAGGAGTATTTTTAAACACTTTTGAATTGAAATTTGAATTATATTCTTCATATATGGATGAAATCTATTAGGATTTCTTGATTATTTATAAAATACAACTTTACCTTCCACAGCCAGGTGCCTGGTGCATTCCCAAACAAGACAACGCGTAATACAACAACGTGCTCTTGAAGCTTGTCACAACTTCCCTGCAGCAAGACATTTTGGATATAACAAGACTTTGGAGCTAATATCAAAAGATTTTTTATGGCCTCAAATATAAAAAGCTATTAAACAATTTGTATAGTTGAGTGATGTTTGTTCAAGCTAAAAAACTCCTTGTCATCAATTATTATAAACTTGTCCAATCATTATCTATACCAAAATAACTTTAATCTTTTGTTTTTATGGATTTTATCATAGATCTTCTAAATTCAAGTTCATATGATTTTATATTTGTGATTGTAGATTTTTTCACTAAAATGGTATATTTTGTACTATATACAAAATCTATCATAAGCAAAGAATCAACTAAATTCTTCTTTAACAACATCTATTACTATCATGGATTATCAAAGGATATTATATTAAATAGAAGGACATAATTTATATCAAGATTTTAAAGAGTCTTTTTCAAAATATTAAAGATAGATATAAAACTATCTTTAGCTTTGTACCTTTAAACTAATAGACAAATAAAATAAATAGATTAAATTTTGGAGCAATATTTGAGGTGTACCATCAACTATCATCAAGATGATTGGACAATTTTTTTTACCATTAGTAGAGTTTGTTTATAATAATTTGATATATTTTTTAATTCAAAAAACTCTATTCTTTGCTAATTATGGTTATCATCCATATTTGGTATTTTTGACTTTTTAAAAATTGATAATCTTATAACAAAAGTATTAGTGAATCAATTGTTAGAGCTACATATAATAATAAAGGTACAATTAAAAGAAGCTCAAGAACAGCAAAAGATCAATATAGATGTCTATCATAAGAGACAACCTCAATTTCATGTAGACAATAAGTTATGGTTACTTCATCATAATATCAAGACTATTTGTTCTTGTGACAAGGTGGATTATTATAAGCTTAAATCATTTCTAATTTGTGAATAGATTAATCCAATTGCTTATTGATTATATCCACCTAAATCTATGAAAATCCATCTTATATTCCACATATCATTATTCAAGTCATACACGATAGAAGATATACAAGGAAGAAGACAAATACCACTGCCTCTCATAAAAATGAACAATAATGAAAAATTTGAATAAGAAAAGGTTTTAGATTTGAGGTGGCACCAAAATCGGTTGGAATATCTTGTACATTGGCTTGGATATGATATTAGTGAACATACATGAGAGCCATCCAAGAATCTAGCAAATGCATCAAGTAAAGTCAATATATTTTATTGTCAACATCTATCAAAACCAAGATAAAGAGTCAAAAAAATCTTTGTTATAAAATAAAATAGATCTAACAGAGATTTCATTCTATCTTGTATTATTCTTTATTATTTTTTTGAATTTTTTAGTACCAAAGAGATGGAGAATCAACAACCAATAAATTCAGCTCAAAAGCTATCATTTGCTAATATATCAAATAAGATGGTATAACTATCACAACCTTTAAGACAACAAAATAGAGATGAAGATCCTCAAGAACAACATGTTTTTCTTTAAATTGATAGTGAGATACAATATATTTGATATCATGACCTTGGAAGAGACTCTCGGTATTTGGTGATACTTTTAGAAGTAGAAACTACTCTTAATGTTGTTTCAAATGTTTTCTTTGAAAGGAGTTATGAAAGCCTCAATAATGATTAAATATTAGGATGATCCTCCTGCCTTGATATGGGACACTATTGATAGCTGAGAGGACCTATCAATTATCTTCAAAGGAAATAAAAATTAAAATATGTGGCAAATACAATTTGACATATCTTGGACTTCTTCAATATGTAATCACCACTCTTCATGGAACTCGTCTCTACAAAAAGGGATAATATTATGGACATAAGATTTATTCTAATAATTATTTAAATAGAAGTAAATAAAATAAAATTAATTTAATGATATTTTATAGAAAAACTTCCTAAGAGTTTCATAGACACAATTTCACTTTTATGTATATTTATAAGTGATTGGTAGATTGAAAACTTGGCCAGCAAGTTTGCCACATGCCGCACATATTGATAGCTTGTGAAATAAATTAAATATGTAGCATTTATATAAGAAACTTATTTTGCAAGTTTGATACATGTCTTGCAAATTGAACACATGTTAAAGGTCCTATAAAATATTGCCATGTAGCTCTTAGGTAGATAATATATATAGAGACAAGAGTGAAGCCTTCTTCACTCTTGTTAATTCTTTTCTTGCTTCTAATCTAATTCAATAGTCTTTGTAATTTCTAATCTTTGGTAGTAGCCATTCTAATTTCTTCTTCAATATATATATTTATTAAAGATATGAACTAAAAGATGAAAGATGATATATAAATCAATGAAATCTATATTAAAAAAAAAAATCAAAATAGAAATAAAAAAATATATATATTCAAGAAGAAATTGGAATGGCTATTGCCAAAGACTAGAAAATACAAAGATTCTTGAATTAGACTAGAAGCACAAAAAGAATTGACAAGAGTGAAGAAGACTTCACTCTTGTCTCTATATATATTATCTATCTAAGAGCTAGGTGGTGGTATTCCATAGGACCTCCAACACATGTTCAATTTGCAAGATACGTTGTCGTGTTGTAAATCAAAACATAGTGTGAAAAACATAAAAGAATGCATTAAAATAAAAAGATTAAGATTAGAAGAAAGGTTGATAGAAAATTAGTAGTAAGAAGATACAATGGAAATTTACCTTGAAAAGTGAAATTTCTTCAAGTTAGTAAAAAGGAAAAGGTTGAGGAAGTGGAAAAGACATGGGCTAAGAGGTCTTTTTGACCAAGAGGATAAAGAAGACCAGGAGGGAGATGACAAGGAAGGGTCGTGAAGAAGAAGGAGGAGAGTTTTTTTGGAGAGATAGGGTTTCTTTTTGATAGGCAGTAGACGTTTTTGTGTGTAGCAGAAGCTTAGAGAGGATTTTAGGTGCGAGTTTTTGTAGGTTTGTAGTAGACAAGATAAGGAACTCATAGAGACAATTCTCATGTCTTTTCATTAAGTATCAAGGGAGATATGAGTCGTGAAAGTTGCAGGTGTTTAAGACTAGGGCAGAGAGGGTTACTAAATTTCGGGCCTTGGTTCTTGGAAACCACTTAGACTTTAGTGGCGAAATTTGTTGGGTTTTTGTTCCTTATAGAGTTAACTACTTTGTGTCAAAATCTCAAGTCAATATGACCTCTAAGCAAAGAGTTATGAGTGAAATTGTAACCGGTTTGAATGAAAAGAGAAATAGAGTGAAGGCAAGGTTGAGGGTTTGTATGGGCAGTGCATGTGTGTGGGTTTTTTTAGGTACAAAAGGAGTTAGGAGACGAATTTGAGTGTGAAATTTGATAGACATGATCTATGTAAGTTAAGGAAGAGATGAGTGCAAGTTTGATACTCATTAGTCTTATAAAAAAAATGTTATGCTCTTTCAAAGTGACAAGGGTCTATCTCCAAATCAGTGAAGTTTGAGGGAGCATATCTTTGTGATCAGAGTAGTATTTTGAGTAAAATTTGTTGGGGTTTGTAGATATATGAGTCTATTAAGTTGTGTAAAAAATTGATTGCTATTGGAGTTATATTCGAGGAGTTATGAGGAAAATTGTGGTCGGATCCAGAGTTGTTAGAAGGCAAAATTAAAGAAGAAGGATGGAACCTATAACTCAAGTTTGGAGAAGGCTCTTGGAGCAATATTTGGAGGGTGTTTACAACATGAGATAAGCTATAAGCCTACCAAATTTCAGCACTTAGGTCTTCTTTAATGAAGAGCAATGAAGGTGTGAAGCAAAGGGGGTCTAGAATCAAAGGCAGCATGGAGGGATTACTTTGACAACATGGTTCTCTCTAACCACATGAGCTATAATCAAAAGGTTTATGGGGTTTGCTTCTTTACTCTCTTAAGTACCTTGTGTCCAAATTTTGCTTCAATTGATATGATATCCTAGGATTTATGAGCAAAATTGAGGCGGGTTTCTAAAGGCAGAATATGTTAGGGTTAATAAAGTATGTTTTTATATGAATTCTTCAATTTTATGAACTTTATGAATCTCATCTTGCACTTGAGAAACTAGAGGCAAAAAAGACCCAGTGTTTCTTAGGGCTAAGACTCTCACCACGACATTTGGTGCTTCCACTGAGAGAGCTCTAAGGCTTCAAGATTTTTTAAGGCAAGATGGGGGATAATAGAACCAGTGGTAGTCAAGCTCAAGGAGGTAGTCAAAACTTTGCAGAGGAGTTCTTTAGGGCCATGCAAATGTTTATGGGGCAACAAGTTGCCAATGCAGCTGGACAAGGAGCTACAAAAGCTTTGAAAGCTGTTATTTCCAAGAATGAAAGATTCAGTGGGAAGAACATTTCAAATTTTTTAAGGAATTATACTTGTGAGATGGAAATCTATCAAATTTCAGAGGAGAAGATGATAGAGACATTTGACTTGGCAGTTGTACCAGAGATCAGAGACAAGGTGAAACATCTTCATCAAAATAATTTTGAGATTACTTGGGCCAAATTTGAAGAGAGGCTTCGAGATGAGTTTTTTGATGAAGATGAAGAAAGGATGTCCAAAAGGAATTTCCTTGATTGGGTGGAGCAACAACCAGGTAACAATATGGGACCAAGTGAATTGTTAAGAGAATTTGAAAAGAAATTTGGACAACTCTCATTAACAGAGAAGAGGATTCTTGAAGTGAGAAAATCAGAGTTATTTCTACAAGCTGCAAATGAAGCTTTGGAGGATAGACTATTACTTCTTCTTCAAGATGGAGCAGCTGAAGGAGGTTTTAGTACCAATTGGAGACAATTGGAGGATTCAATAAGTCTTATTGCAAAGCAACAGCGGGTAAAGGCTAGGGGATATGGAGTAAAAATGGAAGCTTCAGCACCACCAGCTACAAGGACTTCTTTAATGTTACCATCAAGCTCTTCAAAGGGTAAGGCTCTAGATGAGGACACTCTAGAGGAATTGGTGAAGGGATTGAAGGAATTGAAAGTGGAGATGAGTGCTTTGAAAAGGAATATAAAGCCAAGTATTTCTCAAACTTCTGGAGGACAGAGGGGATATGTTATGAGGTGCATTTGGTGTGATGATTCCAATCACAAACGTAGTGATTGTAAATCATTTGCTGATGCCATGAAGAAAGGCATCATTACCTTCAAAGAAGGAAGGATTAGAGATGCATCTACAAATTTTCTTTTGGATACTAACTTTACTAAAGGAGGAATGAAAAAATTAATAGAAGATGGAATGATGAAGCCTAAGCCAAGAGATTCAGGTAATGCAGATTCTTATCAAATTGTGGCTTGGCAAAATAATGTTGAAGCTCCATGTCTTGAAAATCATGAGACTATGATTAGAGGAGCTCAGGCCATTAGAGAGAAGACAAGATGGGATGATCTAGTTGATGCAGTTAGCATCAAAGCTTCCTTAAACAAGGAAAGGAGGAATGAAGACTTTCAAGATGTCTATGTGGAAGTAAAGAGAGGAAGGAATGTAGAAGATGAAGATGAAGAACCAATGAATAAGAAGCAAATACAAAAGGGTGATGGTATAGGGGAAAGGACAAAAGAAGGATCAATAATAAATCAACCACCACAAAATATTCTTTCATCTTCACAACCAAAGGAGGGCATCAATTCCAAAGCAAAGAATAGAAGAAAACATAGAAAGGGGTACGGAGAAGAAGAAGGACATTGAGAAAGTGGAGATAGTGATGACAAGTGCCATTGATACTTGTTTGACTAAAGAGGAGGAAGAAGAGATTGGTCAAGTGTTTTTTATTGAATGTAAATCAAGCTTAGAAGGAGTTATGATTGTGGAGGATGATAAGGTGAGTCATGAGGTTGAAGAAGAAGATGTGAATAATGATATACTTGCTGATTTGGAAGAAGAAGTTTTAAACATGTTTTCTCTTCAACTTCAAAGGAAGAAGGAGGATACCACTGACAACATGGAAGAAAAAGAAGCAAAGGTATATGCCACTTTTAATGATGGTTACCAAAAAGAGCAAAAAATTGGCTTTAATGAGGCTCAAGAAGAGAAAATTGAACAAATAGAAGAATTTTTTAATGGAAAAATGGAAAATGAGGTTTTACAAATGTTTGTTGGAATGAATCTGAGTAATACAAGGGTTATTATGGATACAACATGTATCCAAAATCAAGGTGAATTTGAATATGGAAGAGCGCAAGGCTTAATAAAAAAAAGCCCAGACCATCCAAATTCAAGAATGCATAGTTGAAGAAATCACAAATGAAAAGATAGTTTACAAAGACACAAAGATACTTATTTATACTCACAACTATAACTTTGAATGTGATAAAGAAAGGAAGGAGGATTATTATCATTTATTTTGGAAAAAAGTGAAGCTTGGAGAACTTCAAGATATGATTTTAGCTTTGATTATTCATGGCTTTCAGAGAAAAATCATATCTAGGAGATTTTTTGATAATGAATAATGGTCCATTGAAATAAAGTAAATCAATACTAAGAGTTTCAAATAATGTAGAAGATGGAGAAGAAATGAGAACAATGAAAGAAATGGAGATGGTTAAGTTGGCACATGCCGGAGGATGTGCAGGTTTGGAGGGGGTGGATGTCGTGTTGTAAATCAAAACATAGTGTGAAAAACATAAAAGAATGCATTAAAATAAAAAGATTAAGATTAGAAGAAAGGTTGATAGAAAATTAGTAGTAAGAAGATACAATGGAAATTTACCTTGAAAAGTGAAATTTCTTCAAGTTAGTAAAAAGGAAAAGGTTGAGGAAGTGGAAAAGACATGGGCTAAGAGGTCTTTTTGACCAAGAGGATAAAGAAGACCAGGAGGGAGATGACAAGGAAGGGTCGTGAAGAAGGAGGAGAGTTTTTTTTTGGAGAGATAGGGTTTCTTTTTGATAGGCAGTATACGTTTTTGTGTGTAGCAGAAGCTTAGAGAGGATTTTAGGTGCGAGTTTTTGTAGGTTTGTAGTAGACAAGATAAAGAACTCATAGAAACAATTCTCATGTCTTTTCATTAAGTATCAAGGGAGATATGAGTCGTGAAAGTTGTAGGTGTTTAAGACTAGGGCAGAGAGGGTTACAAACTTTCGGGCCTTGGTTCTTAGAAACCACTTACACTTTAGTGGCGAAATTTGTTGGTTTTTGTTCCTTATAGAGTTAACTACTTTGTGTCAAAATCTCAAGTCAATATGACCTCTGAGCAAAGAGTTATGAGTGAAATTGTAACCGTTTGAATGAAAAAGAGAAATAGAGTGAAGGTAGGGTTGAGGGTTTGTATGGGCAGTGCATGTATGTGGGTTTTTTTTGGGTATAAAGGGAGTTAGGAGACGAATTTGAGTGTGAAATTTGATAGACATGATCTATGTAAGTTAAGGAAGAGATGAGTGTAAGTTTGATACTCATTAGTCTTATAAATAAAATGTTATGCTCTTTCAAAGTGACAGGGGTCTATCTCCAAATCAGTGAAGTTTGAGGGAGCATATCTTTGTGATCAGAGTAGTATTTTGAGTAAAATTTGTTGAAGTTTGTAGATATATGAGTCTATTAAGTTGTGTAAAAAACTAATTGCTATTGGAGTTATATTCGAGGAGTTATGAGGAAAATTGTGGTCGGATCCAGAGTTGTTAGAAGGCAAAATTAAAGAAGAAGGATGGAACCTATAACTCAAGTTTGGAGAAGGCTCTTGGAGCAATATTTGGAGGGTGTTTACAACATGAGATAAGCTATAAGCCTACCAAATTTCAGCACTTAGGTCTTCTTTAATGAAGAGCAATGAAGGTGTGAAGCAAAGGGGGTCTAGAATCAAAGGCAGCATGGAGGAATTACTTTGACAACATGGTTCTCTCTAACCACATGAGCTATAATCAAAAGGTTTATGGGGTTTGCTTCTTTACTCTCTTAAGTACCTTATGTTCAAATTTTGCTTCAATTGATGTGATATCCTAGGATTTATGGGCAAAATTGAGGGCGGGTTTCTAAAGGCAGAATATGTTAGGGTTAATAAAGTATGTTTTTATATAAATTCTTCAATTTTATGAACTTTATGAATCTCATCTTGCACTTGAGAAACTAGAGGCAAAAAAGACCCAGTGTTTCTTAGGGCTAAGACTCTCACCACGACAGCGTACTATGTTGGTGGTCCAAAGTATTGTCATAAACCACTATCCAATCACCTTCTAAGATTGGTTTTAAACGCAATCGATGAGTTTGATCAAATCGTGTTTTGTTTTCAATCTTGCTGCTTTCAACCTATCTAGTGCCAATTGGTGGTCTTTTGATAGTCTCTCAATTTGTTGGATCCGGAGTTCCAAAAGTCTTTCACGAGATATGCCATCTTCCCAAGATAAAAATAACCACGTAGGCATAGATTCTTCTGCTGGCATAATGGGCTTTTGACCCAACATTAATTCAATTGGCATGTATCTGTTACCGTACTATGGGTGGTTCTATCGGCCCATAAAGCAAATGGTAGTAGCCTTGGCCATTCCTTTGAATTGCCTTTACAAGCTTTAACTAATGCATGTATGATTGGTAGGTGGCCTCTTTCACTCTTTCCATTTGCTTCTGGATTATATGCAGTGGTTAATTTTAGCTTCACTCCATATCTTTCAAAAAAGCTTTTAGCTTCAGCAGCATCTAATTTCCCTCTATCAGCCCTCATTCCTCCAATATATCCATAGCGACTAAATTTATCTCCAAGGATAAATCAACATATTCCAGCTATTTGTTTGGTTCTTAAAGCTCTGCCTTCAACATATTTTGATAACTCCTCTCGTGTCAGAACTAAATATTTCATATTCCATAATCCAATTAGCATAAGTACCAAATCAATTACCCATTGGAAGTGAATGGAAAGAGGGTAAGTTGGGTGAAGTTCATCACGATATTTGATTTTGGATTGAAGTTGGCATTCAAGGCACGATCCCACAAAATTCTCTACATCTTTATAAAGACCCTTCCACCAATACCGCTCCTTAATCTTTGTATATGTAGCCCAAATTCCTCGATGCCCAGTCCAATGTGAATCATGAAATTCCTTTAAAACTTGAGCTTTGGTGCATGCATTTCCAACTATCCGCAACGGCATTCCATCCTTTTTTTTTGTTTTTTCCAAAGAAGCCCATCCAGTAGAAAATATCCATATAAATATTGCCTGGTTTCTTTAAAAAACTTATTTGACCAATCTTGCAATTTTCTAAGGGTGCTCAAATAAATGCCAATGTCTTTTAATCTTCCTTTATATGATTCTGCCTCAAAAGGTAGAACTTCTTCTATTCTCTCATTATTTGTTGAAAATACATAATCCAAATCTTTATTACAACTATCTTTATTCTCTTCTTCAGCAATCATTTCTTCTTTATCCATATATCTAGCCCTTGATAGCATATCCACTACTGTATTTTCTTTGCCTTTAATGTGAATCAAAATTGGATTTAGAGATTTAATATAGGCTATCCATCTTAGCATGGCAGTATCAGGAGTTGAACAGTTAGATATCATATCGAGCAAAGGTAAATAATCAGTCTCTAAAAGCACATTTGCTCTAATTAAATAATTTCTTTCTGCTTTCAATGCTGTAATTGCACCCCACAACTCTCTTTTCACATGTGGACATGCCCTTTGGCGCTCTGTCAAGATTCTTGCTGCATATCTAATAGCAAATCGATTCTTGCTGACATCTTCTTGTCCAACAATTCAACCTATGGCAATAGGGCTAGTATCCACTGTTACTATCACAGGCTTATCATTCTCATAATTCACTTGTCTTAGAGCTGGTGGAGATCTTAAAATCTTTTTTAAATCTTCCATAGCCTCATCTTGCTCCATGCCCCAAGTAAACTTATTTTTTTTTCTTAAAAGTTTGTATAAAGGTTCCGCTACATGAACAAAATGAGATATCCAAATTTGATAGAAAACACATGCTCCAAGAAATCTTCTCACCTCAGTGATATTGTTGCAGACTTTCATTTGTGAAATAACATCTACCTTATCTGGATTTGATTTTCTTCAATAGCTTCCACACAAATGGCCTACAATTACAATTTCTTCAACTCAAAAATTGGATTTATCAATGGATAGAGTTAAGTTCACCTCCTCCAATCTTTTCAAAATCCTCTCTACATCCTTAATATGTTGTTTTACAAATGTTCTGCAGCCATCCGCTTCCGTAGTCACATCTTTTATTTCTTCTCTGCAACCTTTGATTCGAATATCGTCCACAAATGGTATAGTCTTTTCTGGTACAAAATCTTTTAGAATTCAATTCATTGCATTCTGCATATGTGCAACTGAGTTGGTGGCACTTTGAGGTAATGTACACATTCAAACCAAACCTAAAGGAGTCTTCATTGTGGTTAAATCCCTGCTCTCTGTTGCCAATTGAAATTCATCATAGCCTGAATACAAATCTCCAATTGAATAAATGGCATGGCCTGCAAAAGCCTCAGCCACCTCATCCACAATTGGACTGGAACCTTTATTTCTAATAGTAACTCGGTTAGCGGGTTGCATATCTTGAATAAACCTTAATGCTCCTGTTTTCTTTGGCATCGTGAACCAACGATTGGAATATGGTCCAGTACAAGATTCAAGGATTCCCATTTCCATTTTTTCCTTGAGCAACTCAATTAATTTTGAGAGTTGAGCTCTTGGAATTGGAATAGGTTTTAAGTCCCATGGTATATGTGGAACTGTAAAGATCACCATTGGTGCCACTATGTTTGAATAGACACGTCCTATTTCATTAGATTTTGATGCAAATGACTTTTTGTATTTAGAAAGCATATTCAAAAAAACGTTTCTTTCAAGATTAGTCAAGAACTCACCCCCTCCAATCTTTAACTTCTTGAGTATTTTTTCAGTAAACCGATGTCCAATCCCCTCTAGATTCCTTAGTCTTAGTTCCATTTTAGCTTGTTTTACATGATCTTTGGAATCTTCAGGCAATTGTATTGCCACAGACTTAATTTTCTTTGCCACTGATTTGTACTTTGTATTCACTTGTGTTTCAATTCCAAATATGCAATTGTTAGCTTCTTTAGTAGGATTTATAACAAATTATTTTATTTCTTCATAAAGAGCTTGATCATGAATTTCCACCACAATATCATTATTGTTTCTTGTATCCATTACTTCATTTAAACCTTTCAACTATTGCAGAACATTTCCTACAAAACCTGTTTCTACCACCATCCCTGAAATAACTTCATCTTCCAAAAGCACTCCTTTCATTTTTAGATTTTTTTCAATTTTTCTTAATTTAGCTCTATATTTAGAGTCTAATATATCAATACTTTGAAAACTTGAAATACCACATTTAATCAAATCCAAAATTCCACAGTCATTCTTCTATAGATTGGAAAATGTAGTAGTAAATAAAATACTTGCACCCGTAGATCCCCATGCTCCACGTGTATTCCTTAGAAATCCTGGAAAGTCTCTTTAGTGTTTAGAGGTACTTCTTGCAGTTGATCTCGATGTCTTTCATGCTCTGGCTTTATTGTAAGAAATTGCATTGAATTTCTTCTATCACAATTCCGAATTCTAGCATAATATGATCCATCGTCTAATACCTTAGTTTCCATTCTTGAAGCTGTAATATATGATTTCCCAAGTATAATTAGATACATATTTCGGACTTGCACAAAGAAATTTTGATCCACCTCCACATTTCCAATTTTTATTTTAACTGCTGGGCATGCACCATAAAGACCTCCTCTTTTGTTGTTTGCCGCCCTCAATACCCATCCATGGTTGGTATCTTTAGGCCACTTTCCTTCTTCATAAACAACCTTTGATATTATATTAATTTCAGATCCATGATCCACAAGAGCATGTATTGCTTCTTCTAAATTTCCAAGTTTAACTTGGATTTTTGTTGTAGCCCTTGCCCAATATGGATGAGCATACATTATTCTTTTTTTACTCACACTTCCCTCATCTACAGCCGATAAACATGTGTGCACTCTTGCCTCATCTTTCACTTTTACTTTTATTTCTTTTGTTGCAAGATTAATTTGTTCTTCAATCTCACAATCATCTTCAACTCCTGATTTTTTAATTCTTTCATTTTTGATAGCAATTTTTTCTAATAATGTTTGAATTTTAGGAGAAAATATACTTAGTACCTCCATTTCTAAATCCTCATCCAAATCATCATCCAGGCTTTGCTCTTGGATATCATAAGTATCATTTGTAAGTTCTTCATTGCAACCTTCTTTGGACCTAGAATCACATATTGTGGAGAATACATGAGCAATCTCATCACCTTCTTCTTTAATTATGCAAGTATCAATTGCACTAGCCATGACTGTTTCGGTTGTCATTTGACGTTTTCTTTTTATTACGTCGATTATGAGTTCATGAAAATCTTTCTTTGCTATTCCCAAGGCTTCTCTCAATGTGAATTCAATCTTAGCATCAAGAATTCTCTCTTCCAAAATTCCTTTCATATCTATTGATGTTTCTATATCGGAACAAAGTTTATAAGTAGGGCCTTTAACCTTACCTCGTCTCGCTTCTTCTTTTTCCTTTCCCTTGCTTGCTTCCATTCTCTCCTCCCATTTGTCCTTAGGCAACAATGTATCTTTCGGATTTGAAGTTGAAGGTGTAGACCCTGATGGATGGTTGGTACCTTGAACAAAATCCTCCTTTTTTTTCTCACCTTCATTACTTTTGCGAGTTTGCCTTTTATTTATAAGCTCTCCTTCTTTTTCTTCTTCTGCATTTCTTCCTCTCTTCACCTCTACCCAAACATCTTGGTTGCCATCTTTCTCTTTATTTCTATCCAGAAAAGCTTTGATGCTTGTAGTGTCAACAGGATCATCCCATCCAGTTCTTTGTCTGATAGCTTGGGCTCCTCGTATCATAGCCTCACGTGTTGCATGAAACGGAATTTCAATATTATTTTGCCATGCAACAATTTGATAAGAATTGACATTGCTTGAATCTTGGGATTTAGCTCTTTTTATCCAATCCTCCATCACCTTCTTCATTCCTCTTTTATCAAAATTAGTATCCAATGGAGAATCTGTAGCTGCATCCCTAATTCTTCCTTCTTTGAAAATGATTTTTCCATCCTTTAAAGCTCCGGCATACTCTGTGCAATTATTCCGGCTATGATTAGTGTCATCACACCAAATGCACCTCATTATATAATTTTTTTTTCCTTCTGGTGGCTGTGAAGAACCACTGCTTTGACCCTTCTTCAACTCACTCATTTCCACCCTTAATTCCTTTATATCTTTGATTAATTCCTCAAGAGTACCTTCATCTATTATTTTGCTCTTTCCAATAATTGTAGATAGAGTAGATTGCACCGATGGTGTATTTTGAACTGAAGAAGTGATTGGCTCTTTCGAGATGCCTATTGGAATGGCTTCTGCATATGCCCCCATTCCCCTAGATCTCACCCTTTGTTGTTTGGCTAGTAAAATGATGGATTCCTCCACTCTTCTCCAATCTATGGTGAAGCCACCTTCTGCATCCTTGTCTCCCAAAAGTATAAGCAATCTATCTTCTAAAGCTTCATCAGCTGCTTGTAAAAATAGCTCAACCTTTCGATCATCCAAGAATATTTGATCTGACATAGAAAGTTGACCATATTTCTTTTCAAATGCTCTGAGTAACTCATTTGCTCCCATCATCTTTCTTGGATGTTGTTCCACCCAATCTAGGAAAAACCGCTTAGTCATCCTGTTAGTGTCTTCATCAAAGAACTCATTTCTCATCTGTTCTTCAAATCTCACCCATGTGATTGCATTAGCGGTTGTTCTTATATGACGCACTCGATCTCGAATCTCTGGTACCACAGCCAAATTAAAAGTCTCTAATATTCTAGCTTGTGGAACTTGATGGATCTCCATTTCACAAACATAGGCTTTAAGAAATTTAGTGACATCTTTGCCATCAAACCGGCCTACCTTGTTAATGACTCCTCGAAGTGCCTTTGTAGCTCCATGTCCATCCGAATTAGATTGTTGTTGCTCCACCAACATGGTGACCGCCCTCAAAAGATCCATGGCTCCAACCGTTCCTTGTCCTTCTCGTAAATTTGTCCCTGAATTCGTATCTTCCATGATTCTTAACCCAATTGATTGCCCCTAAAGCAGCTCTCAGTAGAAGCACCAATATGTCATGGCAAAAGTCCGCTTCAGGTAGACGCAAGGTCCCTCTTTACAATCAAGTTGGATCCAATATGTACAAACTTTTTTAAATTTTTCTTTTATAGTCACAAAACCATGCGTATAATAAATCAACAAACTAGAAGTTTGGAAATTTATAAATCAAAATCCAACCATTTATATAAGTTCAAATTTTGGAAACATAGAGTTCACTTCTTTAGTCATCTTCACAAAAATTCTCAACTGTGAATTCAATACCGATCACCAATTATCATCAAAATATTAGCAAGTAATTATATAAGTAAAACCAAACCAGAAACTTGAAAATTCATAATTTAAGATCCAACCGTTCAAATAAGTTTAAAATATGGTAAAACATAATTCATACCTTTGATCTTTGTTACATAAATTTTGAGCCGTGAATTCATTGCCAATCATTAGATATCACCAAATCCTTGGCAGATACTTTTAGAAGTTAAATCTCAATTCAAAACTTAAAAATTCATAATTTAAGATCTAGCTGTTCAAATAAGCTCAAAATTTGGGAAAACATAAGTCATACCTTTGATCCTCATCACATAAATTTTGAGCTATGAATTCATTGCTGATCGTTAGATATCACCAAATCCTTGGCAGGTACTTTTAAAAGTCAAAACCCTAGACACCTGAGAACAAATTTGCCATTACTCCCTAATCAAAGTCTCAATTGATATGAGATTTTAGACATAGACTCTTTATAGTATAAGTAATATGTACACAAAAAATGAGCTTCAAATTCTTCTTGAAACTCAAGTTCTAGCTTAAAGCAAATCCTTCTATTTATCTAACTTCTTCAAAACCCCAGTTTAGTTTGCTAGGTTTAACTAGCCATATCTTACTCATTCTAAACTCATTTCTATCAATTCTTGGATGTAAAATGTATAACTTGAAGTCTAGTTTTTAGTTCAACTTTTTGATTTCTTGCTAGTATCTTAAAACTTCTAATGTACCCTGAAAAGTGACAGTAGGTGTCATATTAGTAGTTTAAGCTCAAACAAGCATATCTCTCTCATCTAAGCTCTGAATCCTACATTTCTACTACCTAAACTCATGCCAAGAAGACGCTCTCTCTCAATACTTCTCCGGATTTGTAAAAAAACCCTGTCTTCTTCTCCTCCAAGCTCGTCAAAGAAGTCGAAGCCAAGGTCTTCAAAGTCCAAGTCAACAATTAATAGTTTAAAGTTATAAAAATCCCAAATCTAATCCTCCAAGTCAGCACTATTAATGATAACCGACTATTGACATCCAAATTTACTATTTATCCTTGATAAAATCCTAAATTCAACCTCAAAGTTAAAATTCCTTATATCTACAAATATAATCCTAAATCTACTAAAATCTAAGATTGGAAAAAAGATAAAAGAAATTAAAGAAAGTTTCAAGGCTAGATCAAAGTTAAAGTTAAGATTAAAGATAAGGTAAAAATTTAACCAAAGAAAAAGAAAGAAAGTGAGAAATTTTTCTTAAATTATATAAAAACTTAGATTGGTAAGAAGAAAGAAAGAACTTAATAAAATTTTAAAGAAAAGATAGTTAAATTAGGTTTCTATATATGGATGTATTTACTTCATGACAACTTACTACAACACAACAGCATCTTTTTCATACTAGGAAGGCTGAGTTGTTCTTGCAAGCAGCAAATGATGCTTTGGAAGATAGATTCTTTTTGCTTTTAGGTGATCTAACTACCGAAGGAGGTTTTACAAATAATTGGAGGATAGTGGAGGAAGCAATCGCTTTTGTAGCAAAGTAGCACAGAATGAAATCTAGAAGTGTAACAACTCAAATGGATGTAGCATGGAAGCTGCTACAAAAACTTCCAAGGTATCATTTGCTCCAACCTCTTCAACAACATCTCCTAAGATGGTCGAGACAATTGATGAAAAAACTTTAGATGAGCTTATAAAGGATATTAGGGATTTGAAGGTCGAAATGAGTGAATTAAAAAAAGTCCCGAGACCCTCAATTATCTGAAGGTGCAAGATCATTTGTGAGGAGATGTATTTATTATGATAGAGAAGATAGTTACAATCTTTGAAGCTGTAAATCATAAGAAGAAGCTATTAAAGCAGGCATTATTGTCTTCAAAGATGGTAAGATTTATGATGCATCTACTAACTTGCCTTTGAATACCAACTTTGATAAGGAAAGAATGAAAAAGCTTATGGAAGAGAAGATAGGAAGGTCTAATTGTTTATATGGATAAGGTGCTGAGACATTCCATATAGGAGTAGAGCAACATACAATTAAGACTTTAGAAGCTCCATTTGTTGAAATTTTGCGCAGAGGGGCTCAAGCCATTTGAAATGTTATTGGTTGGAATGACCTTGTTGAAACAACTAGCATCAAAGTCTCTTTAGGTCAAGTTCAAGACAATACTAAAGATTATGAAGTTTTTGTTGAAGAGAAAAGGGGACAAATCTTTGAGAATGATGATACAGAGGAGCCAATATCTAAGAGAAATACCCAGGAGCTCAAAAAAGGTAAAAAGATAGAAGGTCCTGCTGCTCATACACGGCAAAGATCTGGGAGGTGCTCTATCTTTGATCATCCAGGAGAAGGGCCACTTCTAAAGGAAAAATGGAAGGAGATGACAGACAATGTTAAGAAAAAGAAATTGAAAGCTGATTCTAAAAGAAAAGATAAGGAACCTATCTATAAGCTTCAATCTGACATTGAATCTTCCATTGATATGAAAAGGATGTTGGAAGAAAGAATCTTGGATACCAAGATTGAATTTATATTGAGAGAGGCTCTTGGCATTGCTAAAAAAGATTTTCATGAATTGATCATTGATGTCATTAAGAGGAAGAGACAGATAACAGCTGAAACAATCATGATGAAGGCTCTGACCATGCATATGACCAAAGATGAAGAGTTTGAAATTGGACAATTGTATTTACTTTGATGTGTGATCTAATAGCTATGGAAGAGAAGGCTAGTAATGGTCAAATGGTTAAAGAACAAAATGACTATTTGATTAATGAGGAGGAAGATATGATCTTACAAATGTTTGCACAAACCTGTGTGGTCAGCAATAAGAGTGATATAACCAAAGATAAAAGTTTTGTGGTATGTGAGAAGATGGTGGAAAATAACAAAGAGGAGATGAGAGGCTATGATATAAAGGTCCAGGCCTTGCAAACTCAAGAAGAGAAAGAAAAAGCAATGGATGGAATAGTATCTGTGGGAGTACAGAGAAGAAATATTGAGGTAGAAGTGAGGACCTTTGATTGTGCAATTGTGCATAGGATTGATAGAAAAGATAAGGAAGGAATAGATTATATTCAACCATTTTGGACTAAAGCTACCACAGAGACAAGGGTCAAACTTGGAGGATTAAATGAATTAGTTTTGGCTCTTGTGGACCATGGCTCAGAGATAAACATTATGTCTCAAAATATTTATGAGAAAGATAAATGGCCAATTGATACTAATCATGGATGGGTTATGAGGGCTGCAAATTGTGGCCGAATGCAATTATTTGGAGCTTCTCTAGCGATTGCGACAAAGATTGGAGATGTGAAAGTAGAACAATTTTTTTTAATTCAAAATGATGGTGCTTATCCTGTGATATTAAAATAGCCTTATATCACTGCGTCAAGAATGGAAACCAAGGTGTTGGATGATAGATCTCATTATGCACAGATTCAAAGTTGTGATGGCAAGAAATCTATACAATTCTTGACAGTGAAATTTGAGCATGAGTGGCATCGAATTTGTCTTAGGGATGGGCCTCTGCCTAATTCTGTACACTTTTTGGATTTCTGAATTACACTCGTGGAGAATGGGGATCCACGGGTGCACAAAGACTGAATACTTTTGAGCTGCTCAACATACATAGCATTGAAAGTGGATTTGTTGGAATGACTAAGTATGGATTTGTGAGTTTTATAGATGTGAAAGATCTAGACCCTGTAAATAAAAAGATCATTAAAAAGATGGAAAAAAATCTAAAAAATATGAAGGTTCTTTTAAATGGTGAGTATATTTTTGGAATATATGAGAAAAAAGGCATTGGAGATGATATATTGTAAGTTTTATACAACTTACAGATTAAAGAAGAAGAAAATAATGGTACAAATATTATGATTGAAATTCACTCGAGAGCATTGTATCAAGAAATAATAGATGCAATGGAGAGCAAGGATTTATGCCAAAGTTATAAGTTGGATCTTGAGGCCATAGTAAATACAAAATATAAAACAGTGGCCAAAAAGGTGAAGCCTAAAGCAACTCAACTTCTGTTGGATACTGAGGAGCATGTCAGACAAGCAAAGAAGGAACCAAGTTTAAGAGAAGCTAAGAAGATTGGGCACAAATTTACTAAAGAAATATTAGCAAATTTGAAGATTGGAGGGAGAAAATTCTTTTTAGATCAAGAAGAGAAGATGTTTCAAAAGATGCTCTCAAAACATGGAAAGGCCTTTGCCTCTTCACCAGATGAGATTGGATGTGTGCGACCAGGTTTAGTAGTACCCATGGTTATTTTTACAGTATCACATATGCCATGGGATTTGAAGCCAATACCAGTTCCACGAGCATTACTTCCTAAATTAGTTGACTTATTGAAGGAGAAAATGTATATGGAAATACTCAAACCTTCAATGGCTTCATATTCTAATTGTTGATTTACTGTTCCTAAGAAGTCTAGAGCATTACGATTCATCCAAGATATGCAACCAGCTAATCAATTTATCATTAGAAACAAAGGATCAAGATCAATTGTGGATGAAGTAGCAGAATCGTTTGCTGGACATGCTATATATTCCATTAGAGATCTACACTCTGGTTATGATCAATTTCAATTGGCCATCGAAAGCAGAGACTTGACGACCATGAAGACTCCGTTAGGATTGGTTTGAATGTGCACATTGCCTCAAGGTGCTACAAACTTAGTGGCACATATGCAAAATGCAATGAATCAAATCTTAAAATAGTTTGTACTAGAAAAGACTATATCCTTTGTGGATGACATTCCTATCAAATGATGTGAAGAAGAATATAAAGACTCTACTTTGAATGATGATGGTTGCAGAGCATTTGTAAGAACACACATTAAAGATGTTGATAAGATTTTATGTAAGATTGAAGAAGCAAATTTGACCTTTTCAATTGAGAAGTCTAAATTTGATTTTGGAAAAATTTTGGTAGTTGGACATCTTTGTGGACGGTATGGAAGAAGGCCTAATCCTGAAAAAGTTGATGCTATTATAAAAATGATGGCTTGCAGTAACATCATTGAAGTGACAAGGTTTCTAGGAGCATGTGTCTTCTATCAAATATAAATACCTCATTTTGCTCACAAATCAGAGCCTCTTTACAAATTATGAAGGAAGGCAATTAAATTTCTTTGAAAACAAGAGCAAGATTTAGCGATGGAAGACTTGAAAGGAATTTTAAAGTCACCTCTAGTTTTAAAACAAGTTGAATATGAGAGCGGAAGATCGATGATTGTTACAATAAACACAAGTCCAATAGCCATAAGGTGGGCTGTTGGCCAGGATGATATAAAGGGAGATAGATTTGCTATTCGTTTTGGAACAAGGATTCTTATAGAATGCCAGAGAACATATCCTTAAGTGAAGAGAGAGCTTTGGGATGCACTTACTGCTCTAACAGCTGAAAGAAATTACTTGATTGGAGCAAATGTTGTGTTGGAAATTAATTGCTTACTTCTTCTTGGTATGATTGCCAATTGTTCTTTATTAGACATTACATTCTTTAATGGATAGCATATATCAAGTCATTGAATTTAATTTTAGTGCAAATTGTTAGAAAAATGAATCCTATGGCAGATATATTATTAAGGGCTAAGTATTTTCATGAAGAAGAAATGATGGCTCATGAGGAGAGTGAAGACGTTTTAGAAGAAAAGTATATATTAGCTATTGATAGAAAAAATTCAACCAATGACATCTTGCAATTCAAAACAAAGTTATATAAGGGGAGACTACAAGATATTGGACTCTATTTGAGTACTTTGAAGAAGCAAGAAGGGTGGATGGACAAGTCTTTTAAAGATATTAGACATCAATCATACAGATATCTGTTGAGAGATGGATTTCTTTGGAAGAGGGCAAAAAGAGCTGATAAATTATCTTTGAGAGTAGTGGATGATCTTGATACCAAAATCCACGTGCTTAGAAAATTTCATGATGCACTTTGGGCTCGTCACAGAGGAATTTGGGCCACTTATACAAAGATTAAGGAACAATATTGGTGGAAGGATTTATATAAGGATGTTGAAGAATTTGTGGCTTCATGTGTTGTATGTCAGCTTCAATCTAAGGCCTAATACATGGATGAATTACATCCCACTTATCCTCCTTCAATTCATTTCCAATGGATGATTGACTTTGTTGCAATGTCACTTGGAATTTGGAAAATGAAGTATCTTGTTTTGGCAAGGGAAGAGCTCTCAAAATTTATAGAAGGAAGAGCTCTTCAAACCAAGACTACAGAGGGAATTTGCAGATTCATTCTTGAAGATATTTTTAGCAGATATGGAAGTATAGGAAGAATGAGAGCTGATAGGGATGAATTAGATGTAGTTGAAGCAAGATCGTTTTTCCAAAGATATGGTGTACAACTAAGGTTAACAATTGCTTACAATCCTGAAGCTAATGGCAAAATAAAGAGGGGGCACCTTCCTATCATTCATGCCTTGATTAAGGCTTATAAAGAGAAGCCTAATCTTTGCCTAGGCTATTGCCATTTGCATTGTGGGCTGATAGAACCACCCATAGCACTGTCACTGGATATATGCTAGTAGAACTTATGCATGGACATAAGCCTATTATGCATGGAAAAGAATCAGTTCCAACTTGGATATTTTTGTCTTGGAAAGATGATATTATAAGAAAAAGGCTATAAGAATTTTGCATTCGGTAGCTTGAAAGATTGCTTGAAGATATGCAAATAGCATTAAAAAGGCTTAACGCTACTAGATTGAGCAATAAAGAGAGATTTGACAAAATCCATAGATTGAGGTCTAAGAAAATTAAAGAAGGTGATTGGATGTTGCTATTTGACAATTCATTAGAACATCAGCATAGCACAATGAGGAAGTTTGCACAAAGATGGTTTGGACCATATGTGGTGATTAAAGTGCATATCAATGCCACCTATTTGCTACGAGAGTTGGATAGAACTTTATTAAAGATCCCAATAGCAGGCAAAAGAATTAAAACATATAGAAGAAGGGATGGAAAGTTTCACACCAATGATCTTGAAGAATTCTTAATTCCATCAGAAAACAAAGAAATACCAAAAGGTGATGAAGGGATTGGAATGGAGGATAAAGAGGATTAAACTTGGCACATACCGAAGGATGTGTAGGTTTAGAGGGGGAGCATGTCATAATGCATTTATGTACAGTGTATAAAAATATTCTATATCTTGTTAATACATGTGTGAGTGCTAGAGGTTATTTTAGAAGATATTATAAAGAGAGGATTTATTATAGCCACTTAGTTAGTGAATTAAGATGGCTATTTATTTTGTTCCTACCTTATTTATATCCTAGAATAGACTCTTTTGTAATTAGAAGAAAAATAAAGGTTGTTTTATCTTTCTTGTTGACTTTTGAGGTAGAATGGACCTTGTGAGGGATAAAAAAAGAAGAGCATGGGGTGAATAGGGCCTGACCAATAGGATTTGGCTGCCCATGTGGGCGTGTCATAGTCTAATATGGAAGGAAAGGGAGATATACTCCTCTTGCTAGACCTAGGATTTGGGCAGTTTTTAGTGAATTTTGGAGAGAGATAGCTCCAATGAAATAGAATCATTTGTAATGAAAATTGAGGTGTGTATTTTTGGAGTTAAGAAGATTCTAGAACTTACTCACTTGCTTGTATTGGAATTGTGAACAAAAAGTTATGCTTGTTTTAGTAGAGTGAGGTTTGCTGCCACCCGACGAAGAGGGGCAGAAACTTCGAGCTGCCATTGCAAGTTTGATTTCAACTCTTTCTTAGTGAAATTTATAGAGAGTGTGGAAAATTGTGCTAGCTTTCTATCAAGACATCTCTTGTAGCATTTGGATTTGGAGAGCAAAAGTTGTGAGCTTGAGAGTGGGAAAGGGTTTGCTGCCACCCGACGAAGAGGGGCAGAGACTTTGTTCAACCACCCAAGTCGGACAATCTCTTCAATCTTTTTGATATTTTAGGTGCTTATAGTAGCTTGTGTAAGCTTTCCATAAAAACAAAAATAAATACATTTGGAGCTTTGATGAAAGTTTTATGAGCCGTGAAGTGTCAAAGAGGGCAAATTGTTGCTAGGGTTTGAAGAGTAGAATCAACTAGCTATAAAATCTGGAGTTTGAGAGGCATGCATGCGAAATTCTAGAAAAAGTTAGATGATGGAGTGAGCTTTCTAAAAAGCTATTGCATGCCCAATTTGGAGAAGGGAAGTAATCACAACAAAGGCTAAAGTGAAGAGGAGCTTTGCTGCCTTTGCATTTGCTTGGAAATTTTAGCGCCTATTTTTTTAGCCATAACTTTTAAACGGTAAGTCATCTATTTGTGAAATTTTGATATGTTTTACAATGGATTATTGGCTTTTTATAGGCTATAAGCACGCTTGATTCAACCTTTGGATGAATTTTTAGTGATTTATTTAATTTCAGCTTGTTGTATAACTTGTATTCTTCATATGCGGTTGTATTTTGAGGTATACTTGAATATATACACACTTTGCTTATACCTTTTATACAAGTATATATACTTGTATTTATATGAAGTATTTATAAAAGTATTTTATAAATATTATATATAATATTTGTACACATATTTGTATAAGTATTATATCAAGGATTATACACTATTTTATATAAGTGTTTGTACAAGTATTTATATAAGTATTATATAAGTATTATTCAAGGGTTTATACTTTATATTTATATAAGTCTTGTACAAGTATAATATAAGTATAATTTGAAAGCTTAAACAAATATTGTGCAAGTATAGAAGATACTTGCACGGCTTCTTCTTATGTTCCCTGCTAGTTCTAGTAGCAGCTAGGAACCCGGTGTTTTCCCAGGGCAAATTCTCTCTACCCGACAACCTGTAGGAGGTCCTATAGAATGCTGCTATCATGTTGTAAATCAAAACATAGTGTGAAAAATATAAAAGAATGCATTAAAATAAAAAGATTAAGATTAGAAGAAAGGTTGATAGAAAATTAGTAGTAAGAAGATACAATGGAAATTTACCTTGAAAAGTGAAATTTCTTCAAGTTAGTAAAAAGGAAAAGGTTGAAGAAGTGGAAAAAACATGGACTAAGAGGTCTTTTTGACCAAGAGGATAAAGAAGACCAGGAGGGAGATGACAAGGAAGGGTCGTGAAGAAGAAGGAGGAGAGTTTTTTTGGAAGGCATAGGATTTTTTTGATAGATAGTATATGTTTTTGTGTATAGAGGAAGCTTAGAAAGGATTTTAGGTGCGAGTTTTCACGGATTTGTAGTAGACAAGATAAAGAACTTATAGAAATAATTTTCATATCTTTTGATTAAGTATCAAGGGAGATATGAGTCGTGAAAGTTGCAAGTGTTTAAGACTAGGGCAGAGAAGGTTACAAAATTTCGGGCCTTGGTTCTTGGAAACCACTTAGATTTTAGTGACAAAATTTGTTGGGTTTTTGTTTCTTATAGAGTTAACTACTTTGTGTCAAAATCTCAAGTCAATATGACCTCTGAGCAAAGAATTATGAGTGAAATTGTAACTGGTTTGAATGAAAAGAGAAATAGAGTGAAGGCAAGGTTGAGGGTTTGTATGGGCAATGCATGTGTGTGGGTTTTTTTGGGTATAAAGGGAGTTAGGAGACGAATTTGAAAGTAAAATTTGATAGACATGATTTGTATAAGTTAAGGAAGAGATGAGTGTAAGTTTGATACTCATTAATCTTATAAATAAAATGTTATGCTCTTTCAAAGTGACAGGGGTCTATCTCCAAATCAGTGAAGTTTGAAGGAGCATATCTTTGTGATCAGAGTAGTATTTTGAGTAAAATTTGTTGGGATTTGTAGATATATGAGTCTATTAAGTTGTGTAAAAAACTGATTGCTATTGGAGTTATATTCGAGGAGTTATGAGGAAAATTGTAGTCAGATCTAGAGTTGTTAGAAGGAAAAATTAAAGAAGAAGGATGGAATCTATAACTCAAGTTTGGAGAAGGCTCTTGGAGCAATATTTGGAGGGTGTTTATAACATGAGATAAGCTATAAGCCTACCAAATTTCAGCACTTAGGTCTTCTTTAATGAAGAGCAATGAAGATGTGAAGCAAAGGGGGTCCAGAATCAAAGGCAGTATGGAGGGATTACTTTGACAACATGGTTCTCTCTAACCACATGAGTTATAATCAGAAGGTTTATGGGGTTTGCTTCTTTATTCTCTTAAGTACCTTGTGTCCAAATTTTGCTTCAATTGATATGATATTCTAGGATTTATGAGCAAAATTGAGGGCGGTTTTCTAAAGGAAGAATATGTTAGGATTATTAAAGTATGTTTTTATATAAATTCTTCAATTTTATGAACTTTATGAATCTCATCTTGCACTTGAGAAACTAGAGGCAAAAAAGACCCAATGTTTCTTAGGACTAAGACTCTCACCATGACACCGCCACTTAACTCTTAGATAGATAGTATATATAGAGAGAAGAATGAAGCTTTCTTCACTCTTGTCAATTCTTTTTTTACTTCTACTCTAGTTCAAGAGTCTCATATATTTTTTAATCTTTGGCAATAGCCATTCCAATTTCTTCTTGAATATATATACTTCTTTATTTCTATCTTGTTATTTTCTTTTGATATAATTTTTATTAACTTACGTATTTATTTTAGTTCGTGTGCTTAACACTTATTAACTTGAGAAGCAATAAAAATTGTTTGATACTTTATCAAGAAAATCACATCTTATACTAAGAATAGGAAAGACAACATTTGATCAATAACATACAACTTTGTTGAAACTAGAGTAATTTCTCCTTTGCGCCACTATTACATTGGCATCTATTGATTTTAGTTTATTTAATGATGTGTGTGCTATAACTATGAATGATGTTTTGGCATTTAATGTCAAGCATTGCCTAAAAGAAAATATTGACAAGTTCAAATTTGAGGGAGACCTTCTATACTTTGAAGAATGTTTGTATATTCTAAAAGCATCAACACGACTATATGTTCTTCAATCTTGCCATAATTTTTTAATTGCGGATTATTTTGGATTTAACAAGTCTTTAGAACTTATTTCTAAGATTTTTAGTGGCCTTAAATGTAGAAGGCGATGAAGGACTTTGCGCTCTCTTACAAACATCTATTCAAGGTCCAAAAATCCTCAATATTATCTCTATACACTCTTACAACCCTTACCTGTTGCAAGACAGTCATGGTCTTCTATTTCAATAGATTTCATCATAGATCTACCACCATCCAATTTATTGGATAACATCCTTGTAGTGGTTGATTCACTCACAAAGATGGCTCATTTCATTCTTTACAAAAAGATTACGTCTAATGAAAAAATGGCAAGGTTGTTTCTTGATAATATATATTATTATCATGGCCTACCGAATGATATCATATTTTATCAAGGATTCCAATTTATATCTAAATTTTAGAGATGTCTTTTTGAAATATTAAAGGTGGACATTAAATTTTCTTCAGCTTTTTATCTTCAAAGTGATGGCTAAACAAAACAAGTTTACTAAGTTTTAGAGGAGCATTTACAATACAACATCAACTATCAACAAGATGATTGGATCTCATATCTTTCATTAGTAGAATTTATATATAATAATACTATTCAAGCCTCAATTTAACAAACACTATTTTATTCTAGCTATAGATATCATCCAAAGCTTGATTTATGAAATACGCCAAAAAATAACAATCGAGCAGTTGAAGGATTTACAAAGCATCTATCAGAATACCAAACAACCTTGAAGCTTCAATTACAAGCAGCTCAAGATGCTTACAAGACATCTGCAAATAAATTCAAAAATCAACCACTTGCTTTTCATATTGAAAATAAGGTATGGCTTCTTCTACAGAACATCAAGATCAAGTAGCCATGTGATAAGTTGAATTATCAAAGACCAGGACCATTTTCTATCTAGAAGCAAATTAATCTAATGGCATATCGCTTGGAATTACTATCTTCTACGAAGGTACATCCAATTTTTTATGTCTCTTTTTTAGAATCTTATAGAAAGTTACACATTTTGAAAAGACTACAACAATTGTTGCCTAATTTTAAAATCAAAGACCATGAAGAATACAAGATTAAAAAGGTACGTGATTCGTGGCAAAGGTAAGACAAATTTGAATATCTTATTCATTGGTGGAGCTATGATATTAATGAGTGCACATAGAAATCAACCAAAAATCTCACCAACAAGCTTCAAAAGATAAAGAATTTTATCAACTCTATTTCCACAAATCCAAATGTATTTGATGATAACTTTTTGGTAAAGATTCGATTCAAGGAATACTTATAAGAGAAGAAAAGTTAAACTAAAGCCTTCATCAGTATATAATCATTTATTTTAAGATAGAATAGAGTAGTAGAAGCAAGTTAGTCACTATGTCAAATCTTCAAGCATTGAAAGAACAAGATTCAAAAGATTCACTTGCCATGCAAGCTTCAAATAAATCAGTGCAATTTTCACAACATTCAATTGAACAAAGTGAAGACCATACATTTCAACGCCAAGTATGACCTTAGTTAGAGCCATTAGGAATAAGATCCAACCATACAAGTCTCAATTCTAATACTTGAACTTTAATAATATTGCTTAAGTTTAGAAAGATGAATTCTTTTAAGCTTAAGATCTTATTTGGAGGATGTTTTAAAGGCCGCAATGAAGATTAGATCATTTGATGGGATGTTTCAATAATAAAGGTATTAATTCAAGGCTATAAGTAATTTCTTCAAAGATCAATAGAACTTATTGCCCAAGAATAGAAAATAAAATATATAGCTTTATTAGTGTAGTGTATTCTTGATTTTTTACGTATATAAAAAGACTTTCAAAGATATGAGCTCCTCTTGAAACTTGTCGCTAGAAAAGAGGGTGATGTTAGGGGCATACACTTTGGAAGTTCACAAAACCTTCTACAACATTTTAGAGCTTTTTAAATTAATAAAAGTTGATTGAAAAGCTTCCTAATTGGTGAAAGTAGCTCAAAAAGCTTTCTAGTTGGTAGAAAGAACTCAAGAAGCTTCTCAAATGTGTAGAAGCTATTCAAAAAGCTTCTTATTTTGATAGAAGCCACTCAACAAGCGTCCTAGATAGGAGTATATATAGGAGTTGAGGCTGAAGAATTCTTCAATCTCAACAATGCATCTCTTGGAATTCTAGCTCTTTTTTTTTTATGTTATTTGTATACTTATTTGATTAATTCAAGTTCTTGTTGGTTTCTTCTTGAAACCTTGTTCTGATTCAAGCTTCTTATTTTGTATTCTTGTATCTATGACACTCAAGGCAAAAAGACCTATTAGATGATTTAAAATAAAAATAAGTAGATTATTAATATTTTTAATTTTAATTTTTTAAAATAACATAATTTTTTTTTCTTATCTGAGGCACATAGTTTTAATTATGTACTAAGATGAGATCTTATGCCAATCTTAAGATAGTAGTATTATTCAATAATTAAAATATTTTTTATAAGTGATGCACATGTTTTAACTAAATACCAAATTAAGATCTTATGCTAATCTTTAAAATGACCAAATCACTTGTTAATTGAAATTTGTCTCATAACAAGATATTAAAAAATAAAGCCAATTGAATTATAAGTAGTTTAAATTTGTATCATGTGGATACTACAAAAAATAAATAGATTAGATAAAGAACAACTTATGGAGTAACTTGTAATAATTAATTATATTTCAAGAGGGTCATTATTTCCTATAAATATAAGTTCAATAACAAAAAGAACTCATACTAATCATTAATCCAATTTCACTTTTCACAAAACATCTAAAATATTAAAGCACCTATCACAAATATAATCATATTTTCTTAATAAAAGAGATAAGGTGGAAATTTTTTTAATATATATAATTAAATATTATAAATGCTTAATTACATTGTAAGGTGATAGAATGGTTAAGCAATTACTTTTAAGAGAATAAATCCTACCATGCTGCTTTTTAAGTATACCAAGCTTGTTTTTTTATATTTAATGTTGTACTTCAATTCCACTCCTTATTGTTCTTGGAAAGACAAAAAATTCACCAATACAATCAAATAATAATAATAATACAAATAATAGACTAATCAAAAAATAATTAAAATCAATAATAATATTAATATATATATTTATATATTTATATATTTATATATAAATATATTTTATATATATATATATATATTTATATATATATATATATTTATATATATATATATTTATATATTTATATATTTATATATAAATATATATAACTGATTTATATTAGTATGTAAAAATTACCATGCATATAAAAAATAAATAAATAATTAAATAAATAAATAATTTAAATTTAAATTTAAATTATGATTAAATTAAAAATCAAATATAAAATTAAAAAATAAATAAAAAAATAAATGATGGATGAAATAGAAATTACAAACCAAAAAAATGCTCTATTTAAAGATAACAATTCTTTCTATTTCTAAAATTTCCAAAAAATCAAATTAGATCAAAATTTATTTATTTTTATATTTTTAAAATCTGAATTTGTAATTCTTTAATTAAAAAACTCTTATTCCAATCTAATATACAAGCTATAAGAATTTTTTTTAAAAAAAATAGAATAATTGAAACTTCCACTATAGCCAACCTTCTTTTATTCCAAAATTTGCCTAAAATTCAAATATGCCAAAATTTTACAATCACTTAGTTACAAGGCACTAAAAAATGCCTTTTCAAAGATAAGTGGTCCAAATTGCTCGGATAGTTGACTTCCTCACATTTAAAAATTTGCCACAAATTTATCTTGATTTCAAATTGAGTGAGTCTTACTTTTCTAAAAAGCTAATAATAAGGAATA
>JAWRVF010001066.1:0-115407 GCA_036785485.1 Physcomitrellopsis africana
TATTGTCTTCTTATAGATTCTCTTTTTCTTTTTCTTAGAATGGCCGGAGGTCAAGACATTAGTATGACCAAATCTTCTAAGTTCAAGTTGGATGCCATTATAAGTGCTCTTATTACTTTATGTGCTAGGATTGCGGAGATTGAAGGAATTGTTGTAAATCTTTGTAACGATGCAACATCCAAAGTACCACAATCTAGATTGCATCTACCTCCAATTTCTATACTTGAGGATGTAGTACTACCTATATTACGCCAAAAAAATCCACTTATTCAACAACGTAAGGAGCCTCAAATTAGTCTTCTGAAAAAATATGATGATACGTATTCAAAGTTTTGAGGATTTTTCAACCAAATTTCATTAATAACGGTCTTACAACTTGATACTTATCTAACAGAAGAATCACAGGTTGGATTGGTTGGCACCTTGCATATGGAATAAGCATTATTATGATTTGTTCTCTTGTTTAAAAAAAGATCACTAATTTTAAGCAACTTTGAAGTTTTTATGGAAGCATTTGTAAAAGCATTTGGAAAATATAACAAGGCTTATTGGATAACAATTAAGATCTAAGTATTATGTCAAGAGGCACGCTTTGTATTAATCTATGCATCTGATTTTAGGCAATAGCATGTAATATCAATTGAGATGAAGAAGTTCTAATGAGCCAATTTTATTTGGGATTAAGAGATGATGCAAAGGATTTGTTATTATCGCTTTTAGATCCACAATTGCTCAATGAAGCCATTAGCTAAGCTATAAAATATGATAATTGATTATTTCAATGTCAACAAGATTAACGTTCATCGACTTCAACAAGACAACATGCAATCCGACATACTCCTACTGTATCAACAAGTATTTTGAATTCACACTCAGAAGTAGAAGATATATAATTTAATGCGATATGATTTAAACCTCTTAATCTACGTATTCAAAGTTTTGAGGTATAACAGTTTTTATAAATAACAAATCTGCACTTTCTATTGAAGAAACACAATAAGCATAACACAAGTAAGTATGAGTACAAACCAGCAAGGTTGCACACAAAGGGAAGTGTGGAATGAGATGACTCTCTCTTCCAAACACCCGATACTTATAGGTGGTGGTTGCTGCCCTAATGGTCAACTTTCACTCTTTGACTTTGACTTACATGTCCCTTAGGATCCGTTGGCATCTGCACTGAGTAAGATCCCATGCCACTTTAATTCACGACTCTGCATATCTCCGTCTAAGATACCCTTAGGATCCTCTATACTTCCGGCGCTATCTCGAGGGTATCTCATGCCATGCACTAATGACTTTTACCTATTCTTTGGATTATCCTCTTGACTTTGATTCTTAATCTTTGACCGCATCCTATATCCATAGGATGCCCTTTCTATATGCCAAGAGTCAATCCTTTGACCATTAGCAACTTACCTAAGGTAATATCTTCTACAACATAATATATTCTACTTTTACTATTACTTATTTATCTCAATACTCCCACTTTGCTAATTGTCAAAGGCTTTCAAACCTAATGCCTTTGTCAACATGACATGCCTATCCTTCACTAATGCCTTTGTCAACAAATCAGCAAGCATGTCTCCAGAGACACTTCAGTCAATCACCCCATTTCAATCTTCCTCGTACGGCGGACGTTGAATGTTAACGCCGCTTTCGCTTCGCTGAACGACGCTGATTCTTTGCAGCAAGGCATCCTTTGATCACAATACACTTCATTGGAGTTGCTTCCAATTGCACAAGTCCAATGTCCTCAAAAACTTGTCTTAACCAAATTGCTTCCATTGCTCCATGGCTTGCTGCCATGTACTCCGCCTCCATTGTAGACCTTACAATTGTTGGTTGTCTCCTACAATTCCATGAAATTGCTCCCACTCCAACAAAGAATACATATCCCGTTGTTGACCTTCTATCATTTGCATCTGCTGCCCAATCCGCATGACAATAACCATGCAAAGTAGTATTATCACCTCCAAGGCACAATTTGAAGTCTAATGTGCCTTTTAAGTACCTCATGATCCTCTTGATGATTGCCCAATGGATTGGTCCAGCCTTTGACATGTGTTGACTCACTACACTTACCGCATATGCAAGATCCATCCTTGTGCCAACCATTGCATACATGAGAGAACCTACTGCTGCTTTGTATGGAACACCTTGCATTTCACCTTCAACTTCAACAAACTCCTCATCCGTAAGCTTCATCAACTTCAAATTTGCCTCCAATGGTGTTCCAATGGGTTTGCAATCTTCCATGTTGAATCGTTTCAACACTTCTTCAATGTACTTCCTTTGGCTCATTGTAATGGTCTTCTTAGCACGATCTCTTACAAATTCCACTCCTAAACAATAGTGAAGCTCTCCCAAATCACTCATCTCATACTCCTTTTCTAATTTAGCCTTTAACCAATCCATCATCTTTAAGGTATTGGTTAAGATGATCAAATCATCAACATAGAGGATTACAATCAATAAGAACTCTTTTGATTGCATCACATACATGGAATGATCAGCTTCACTCCTCACAAATCCTTCATTTACAAAGAATGTGTCAATCCGTTGGTACCATGCTCTTGGTGATTGTTTCAACCCATACAATGATTTGTTCAACTTACAAACAAGATGTTGCTTGCCTTCTTCAACAAATCCTTGAGGTTGATCCATGTAGATGTCTTCTTCCAATTCTCCATTCAAGAAAGCCGTCTTCACATCCATTTGATGCATCTCCAAGTCCATTGCTGCCCCAATTGCCACAATGGTTCTAATAGTGGTGAATTTCGCCACGGGATCATATGTCTCATTGAAATCTATTGAGATAAATAAGTAATAGTAAAAGTAGAGTATATTATCTTGTAGAAGATATTACCTTAGGTAAGTTGCTAATGGTCAAAGGATTGACTCTTGGCATATAGAAAGGGCATCCTATGGATATAGGATGCGGTCAAAGATCAAGAGTCAAAGTCAAGAGGATAAAGGATCTACTAAGGAATATCCAAAGAATAGATAAGAGTCATTAGTGCATGGCATAGGATACCTTCGAGGTAAACAAGAAAGCGGATCACTAATAAAAGGTGAAGAAATTCTTTTATTTTAATATGATAAGTTTACAATAGTCAAAGTCAACTAGGGATTAAGTGGCGACTAGGGTCTCGACAGGCGGTTAGGTTTAAGGTCTTGACAGGCAACTGGATTGAGGGTCTCGTTAGGCGGCTGACTTTTAGATGAATGTAGATGAAGCCTATGTACTTTGGATGTGAACTCCACTTATAAGTAAAGGGTGTTGGAAGTGAGAGCCATCTCATTCCGCACTTCTCTTTGTGTGCAACCTTGTTGATGCTAAGTGTTGTGGCTTCTAACTTCTAGTTCTTTAACGGGTTATGGGCCTACTCACAATTGCTTGTGAGTTTTAGAAGTTTTATGAAGTCTTTGTTGTTGTGCGGAATAGGTCTTATGGTGTTTGCTAATATTAGAGTTTGTATGATCTTAGCTTATGTTATGACAAGAGGAGGTTCTGATTTGTAAGCTTAGAGATCTCTAACATTGCTTTGTGGGTTCTTATCTCCTTGATAGTGAGTTTAAGACCGTTGTGAAAGACCTTGATAATGTCTTTATGTGTTATTGAAACTGTTTCATTAACCTTCTGCATTTCATTAAATAGTGAGTTGAAAGAGTGAAAGAACTTGATTGAGAGGTTCGTAAGAGTGCATATACTGATTAGAAGCTTTAGAAGATCACTTAAGAGTGCTTTGAGTGAGAAATCACTCTTTTGTTCACAAGAGGATATTCTGAGTTTTTTGCTAGTGCAAATTTGTGATTTTAGATCACATAGGAACTTCTTTTCTCAATATTCTTTGATACACTACTTCTTAGAAATGGCTTCTAGTGAGGGTGAAGGTTTGAGAGTGATTGAGAAGTTTAGAGGTGACAATTTCTATCATTGGAAGGTAAAAATGGAGCTTTTGTTGGCATCTTTGGACCTTTGGGACATTGTAGATGAAAGTGAAGACCCTCTATGCATAGATGCAAGTATTATAGAGAAGAAGGACTTTAAAAGACGTGAAAAGAAGGCTTTTGGCATGATTGCCACAAATATGGATGAAGCCAACTTTTCATACATTATCCATTGCAAAGGACTAGCGGAAGCATAGAAGACTCTTTGCAATATTTATGAGAGCAAGAACTTGTCCAACATCCTCTTTACAAGGAGAAAATTCTTCACTTGCAAGATAGAAGAAGGTGAAGACCTTATGGCTCACGTCAACAAGATAAAGGCTCTTGCAAATCAACTAGCTATTGTTGACAAACCTTTAGAAGATGGTGATATTGTCATGACCTTGCTCATGAGTCTTCCGGAGTCTTATAACTATCTTATAGTAGCATTGGAGTCCATCAAGTTGAAGGAGCTTACAATGGACTATGTGACGGCAAGACTTGCATATGAAGTGACCAAAAGAAAAGAAAAGGAGCATCAAAGTGAAGACTTGGCTCTCTTCTCAAGACAAGATAAAGGTACATATTCAAATCAACGTGACAATGGAAAAAGTAATGTAAGAACTTGCTTCATTTGCGGAAAATCAGGTCATTTTGCAAGAAATTGCTACAAGGCCAAGAAAGGAGACAGAGAGAATGTTAACAATGCACATGATGAATTTGGAGGAGATGACTTTGCATTCATGGCAAGTGAAGGCACTTTTATGGCTGCCATGTCTAAGTGGATTATTGATTCAGGTGCTACCAAGCACATGACTCCATACAAGTGTTCTTTTAACACTTATGAAGAAATTCCAGTAACAAATGTTTCGTTAGGAGACAATGGCATGGTACAAGCTGTTGGAATTGGCTCCATTATGGTGGAGATTGTTGTGAAGAATGAAACCAAGAGGATCAGATTGAAAGAAGTCCTACATGTGCCAAAGATGAAGAAGAACCTTCTTTCGGTGAGCAAACTTGTGTCAAGTGGTTGTAAGGTTCAATTTGATATGAATGGATGTTTTGTGAAGACATTGGATGGAGATAATGTTTTAAAGGGCTTTAGAGATGGCAACCTTTACATTCTCAATTGTAAGAAGGTGAATGGAGTTGAAGTAGCAGCATTTGCTGAATTTCCAAAAGATGAAGACAAGTTTGGAATTTGGCATCGTCGCCTTAGTCATTTGAATGCCAAAAGCATGAAGGAGCTCAAATCTATGGTAGTTGGCTTAGATCTAGGTCAATCATACAACAATGCCACGACTCTAGCTTGTGAAGGTTGTATTCAAGGCAAGCAACAAAAGGCCTCATTTCCAAGTGGAGTAGCAACACGAGCAAATAAGTTGTTGGAGATTGTGCATTCAGATGTTTGTGGACCTATGAAGACACCATCAATTGGAGGAGCAAGGTACTTTGTCACATTTATTGATGATTTTTCAAGAAAGGTGTGGATTTTTATCCTTAAAACCAAGAGTGAGTGTTTCTCAAGATTTAAGGAGTTTAAGGCACATGTGGAAAAGCAATGTGAATGCAAGATCAAGGTATTACGCACAGACAATGGTGGTGAGTATTTGTCAAAACATTTTGATGAGTACTTGAAGATTCAAGGTATTACAAGACAAACGTCTACTCCTTACACTCCACAACAAAATGGAGTTGCTGAAAGAGCAAATCGCACCATTATGGAGATGGCAAGGAATATGCTTCATGCTCAAAATCTTGGATATGAATTTTGGGCGGAAGCTGTGGTGAATGTAGTATACACAAGAAATAGGTGCCCTACAAGTGCACTCACATCAATGACTCCACAAGAAGCTTGGAGTGGGAAGAAACCTTGTGTTTCACACATGAGGACATTTGGATGCATTGCTTATGCAAAGGTACCAGATTGTATGAGGTCCAAGCTTGAGGCAAAAGGTACAAAATGTGTATTTGTTGGATATTGTGAAGGTACAAAGGCATATAGGCTAATGTGTTTGGATACCAAGAAGATCATCAAAAATCATGATGTTGAGTTTATTGAGCATAAGAGTGCTTATGAGCACTTAAAGATGTGTCCAAGTGGGAGTAATGGTGTGGTTGTAGATACATCTTTAAATTTAGCAAAGAAAGAAGAAAAAGATGAAGACAATGAAGATGGTAGAGACATGAATGAAGGTGAAGAGCTAAAGAAGATGAAAAAGAAGGTCTCTTTGATTCATGAGACCAACAATGAAAGATATGAAGATGTTGAAGATGATGATAATGATGAGTATCAACCTTTGAGTGAGAAAAGACAAAGTTTAAGAAAGAAGAAGTTTAGAAGAGTAGTTGGAGTATATGAAGGTGAATCTTCTTCAAATAAAAGGAGATATTCTATGAGGGAAAGAAAACCACTTGGTGAATGGTAGAAAAACCAGATTTTTCCTCAAGTAAGTGAAAAACATGCCAATGTTGTACTCCTTGCTAATCCATTGTCTTTATGTGATGTAATGAAGTCCACAAATGCTATGAAGTAGGAGAAGGCTATGAAAGAAGCATACAAATCTCTCATGGACAATAGAACATGGGAATTAACTCAACTTCCACCAAATCAATCTTCTATTGGTTGTAAGTGGGTGTTTAGAACCAAGAGGGATGTAATGGGCAATGTTGTGAGATATAAGGCAAGATTAGTTGCCAAAGGATACTCACAAGTTGCTGGTGTTGATTTCAATGAGACATATGCTCCCGTGGCTAAATTCACCACTATCATAATCATTGTGGCAATTGGGGCAACAATGGACTTGGAGATGCATCAAATGGATGTGAAGATGGCTTTCTTGAATGGAGAGTTGGAAGAAGACATCTACATGAATCAACCTCAAGGATATGTTGAAGAAGGCAAACAACACCTTATTTGTAAGTTGAAAAAATCCTTGTATGGACTCAAGCAATCACCAAGGGCATGGTACCAACGGATTGACACATTCTTTGTGAATGAAAGATTTGTAAGAAGTGAGGCAGATCATTCCATGTATGTAATGCAATCTCAAGAGTTCTTATTGATTGTAATCCTTTACGTTGATGATTTAATCATCTTGGCTAACAATGTGAAAAAGTTGAATTGGATGAAGGCCATATTAGAAAAAAAATTTGAAATGAGTGATTTGGGAGAACTTCACTATTGCTTAGGAGTGGAGTTCATAAGAGATCGTGAAAACAAGACCATTACAATGAGTCAAAGCAAGTACATTGAAGAAGTGTTGAAACGATTCAACATGAAGGAGTGTAAGCCCATTGGAACACCTTTGGAGGCAAATTTGAAGTTGATGAAGCTCACGGATGAGGAGTTTGCTGAAGTTGAAGGTGAGATGCAAAGTATTCCATACAAGGCAGCAGTTGGCTCACTTATGTATGCAATGGTGGCCACAAGAGTGGATCTTGCATATGCGGTGAGTGTTGTGAGCCAACACATGTCTAAGGCTGGACCTTTGCATTAGGCAACGGTAAAAAAGATATTGAGGTACTTAAAAGGAACTAAAGACTTGAAATTATGCCTTGGTGGTAAGAACATTGATTTGCAAGGTTATTGCGATGCGGATTGGGCTGGAGATGTAAATGATAGAAGATCCACAACAGGATATGTGTTCTTTATTGGAGTGGGAGTCATTTCATGGAATTGCAAGAGACAACCTACCATTGCAAGATCAACCATGGAGGCTGAGTACATGGCAGCAAGTCATTGTGCAATGGAGGCTTGTTGGATAAGGCAACCCTTAGAAGACATTGGATTAGTGCAAACAGAAGCAACTCCAATAATGTGTGACAATCAAGGATGTCTTACATTTGCCAAGAATGCAAAGCACCATTCAAGAACGAAGCACATTGATATTCAATATCATTTCATACGAGAAAAGATTGAAGATGGTATAATAGGTATGAAGTATTGTACTACAAAAGAAATGCTTGCTGATATACTTACAAAGGCATTAGTGAAGGATAGACACCACGAGTTGATAAAGGCATTAGGCTTAAAAGCCTTTTGACAATTAGAAAAGTGGGAGTGTTAAAGTTTAAGAAAGAGTTACTTGAAGTTTAACCATAGTAAGTTTCTAATAGTGAAAAGTCAATTAGGGATTAAGTAGCGCCTAGGGTCTCGACAGGCGGTTAGGTTTAAGGTCTTGACAGGCGGCTGGATTTAGGGTCTCGGTAGGCGGCTGGCTTTTAGATGAATGTAGATGAAGCCTATGTACTTTGGATGTTAACTCCACTTATAAGAAGTACAAGCCGGTAGTTAATCTCATTCCGCAGACTTCTATATGCAACCTTTGCTGATGCTATACAGCTTCTAACTTCTAGTTCTTTAACTATCTTCAAGTATCTTTTAAATGAAATATTTGAATCAATTTCAATCCAGATTTTTTATTAATTTAGAAAAAATAAATATACACATGCAGTATATATAAAGTACTAGTACTATAGCATTTATGACAATTGTCCATTTTCAGTTCATCATTGGTACAACTTATCATTAATATTAATCCTATAAATAAGATTGGGTATATTTAAATATTTCAAAATTTTACTTATTATGAAATATTTACAATAATGTCCTTGCCAACTTTGTAATATCTCAGCATTAATTGAGATTTACATTTTGGAATGATTATAGAATGGCTTCTGATATTTGTATAAAAGTTGAATCTTCATAATAAAATAATTTAAGAAAATTATATATATATATATGTATATATAAGGCATAATCGCTTGAATTTCCTTAATTGCAAAAACATATGTAACATATAAAACTATTAGTAATATATATATATATATATATATATATCTTGAAAGTAAGAGTTTATAATTAATTTGTAAGAAAATTATGTACATTAAGATATTTTAAATATATAATTATTTGAAATATAAATTTATACTGTTTTGGATGGGATAAAATGTTTTATTATACATAAATAAAAGAATATTAACATATTTGTATTTATAATTTTATTAAATAAAAAATATTGATATATATATATATATATATTAAACGGAGAACTCAAAAACATTCGAAAAGAATTTCAAATACCAAGGAGAAAATATAAATGTACATTAAATTGTTGTATACTATGCATTGTATATATCATTCATCTCATCCTATCGTTAGTTCATTCATCCAGCTCGGACATTCGTTCAGTATCCCGGTGCTTTCGTTCGTTCGTTCGTTCGTTCGGAAGCATAAGAACCAACGTAGGGATTCGAACTGCATGCTCAGCCTCGACTCCAGTGATGAGAATCAGAAGCAGGCACTTCGAGGTGCAGCATTGCACACCAAGTTCAACGACGACGAGCTGCAAAGAATAACAACTCTTGGATGATGAAGTTGTATTAATTTATCCAGCGCACTCCTTCCTTTACGGAGGTTGGAATCCTTAAAGTTCCGGGGAGTGAATTGACAATGCATGTGGAAAGATTGTTTACAATGTACTTGGGCGGTGTTCAGGGTCGTCGCAATCGGCAGTATGACCAAAGTCAGTTCATGAGAGTGCCAGTAGCATTGGCGAAGAACATCACGGCTAACACAAGGTTAGGATTCAGGGGGCCTGGTTAGATGGCGAAGGTTGTGTCCATTGGCCTACACAAGTCCGGAATTTTTGCCTGCTGACAGGTTGTTGGCTTCTGCAGTCAGCGTCAACCGGATGAGAGAGTCTTCGAATCACTGAGCATCTAAGGTTGTCTGGTTAATACCATGGTTTTCACCAAGACTCGTCCACTGATGAGTTCTAGATTTTGTGTTTTTGCTTCATGTCTGTGCTGGAGGTGAGCATATTTTGGAGAGGCTGTAGCATTGACTTCGCCAACTGGTTTCTGCGCAGCCCCACTGAATTTACATTCTATATGAGAGCATGGCTACTAGGTAACGCAACTTGCAAAGAACACCTTAGTTTTCGACGAATCCCAAGTTAGTAATCTGCAATCTCTCACCACCCGTTTTCTTACCCACTGGTAGTGTGTTCGAGGGCCCTTGAAGTCTGCTAAAGCCACCTTGAGGTTGACAAATCTCATCACTGAATTATGCATCTCATTCATGACTATAACTTGGCAGCACTACTTGAAACTCTAATCTATATCTGAAATTTTTAGAAGTGATTTATTGGAAATGTAAACTCGTACCATGCGGTCTCTACGGTTTCTGAATATCTGGAGTTTGGTGATGTGTGCAGCTGAGAAGGTCGTTACAGATGCGAGGTCAAGTTTGCTGAAGATCAGACCCTCCAGTACAAATGTAAATGAAGCTCTGCATTCACAACTCTTGAATTTAGAACTCATGCGACATGAGTTCTTCTTTCTTGCAGTTTTAGTGGTCGAATTTATGTCTTGGTGATTGTAAAAGTTCTGGCTGATGGTAGTGTAGCTGCTGGTCTTCCCTCTTACACCACAATGTCCTCATCTGCTCAAACTGTGAATCCATAATCCATGACACTGCTTTTTTCAGCTCAATTCTCCAGTTCTGCTCAAGGACAAAAGAAAGGAAGAAGAAGCTGGAGAAGCTTGTGTTAAGAACACCGTTGAGAATTACCGTATCGTGCCATAAGTGCGACACATGATCTATATGCAGGCACTACAACTGTGGGGGCATTTGAGCTTGAAGAGAGAGGCTTTTGGGGTGCTCTCATTAATTGTACCGCCAAAAATATCATATGTGGTCATAGGAACTTCAGATTGAATTTGTTGTGAAACCTGATATGATCAAACAGATACTCATCTATCTGCATACTGGTATCTCTACTTTCGAGTAAGATCAGTATGCCTTTGACAGCCATAGGGATTGCCATGACTCAACATGTTTGGGAGCAGAATCAAGTGGGTGAAGTGGGAGCATTCCAGAAGCATCATTTTAAAGTGGACGTCTGTGTCGCTAATCACGGTTCTGTAAGGCATACAAGCCTCCGGTTGTTTTAGACTGTCTGGTGGAGGCACTGAAGAAGAAAGCAGGTTTGCTAGTAGTAGCTTTCTTCCAATGGTCTCATGTTACTTCAAAAAATTCTAATTAAAATTCAAAAAACATAATTAAAGATTGGAGACACAAAAGTTAAGGTGAAATTGTGCATTTTTAGAGGGCAGCAGCTGTGTAATACGACCGAGCACTTTGTTTAATAACTTCAATGACAAACAAAAGCAGGACCTATACAGGTAAATTGATTGCACTTTCAAAAACACAAGCACAACTTTTGAGGTTTGAAATGTGAGCACAAGGATAAAAAGCTGACACTCTGGGCTAACTACAGATGTTTCCTCGAACTATGACCCACATCACAAATGCCCACTCTTTGGAACAGTAAGAATCTCAAGCCATAGTTCTTACAACTAGGCATGGAATCTTCTAGGTCTATTTTTTTGTAACAAGAATCAAAGACCCATCCATCTACACCACATGAAGTATCTACTCAACCCAAAGGGCAAGCCATACTCTTTCACAACAGTTGGGTCGTTCCTAGCTGTTCTTCCCTTGCTCCAAATGTAAGTGCCTCTCTCTTGTCGGCTACCTGGTACTGTATTGTCGAGGAAGAACGCAACCAAAAAAGCAATGGACATATTCATAGAAAATATGGTATTCAGTGCAAAGTTCACCTGTAAAATAAGCAAGTGGTAAATATATAATTGAAACGTATCCCTGACTGTTCACTTGCCAGAAATCCAGGCGCGGTAGATGCTTTCAAGAGCCAAAAGAGGTTAAGTCCATTCAATCCATAAAATTTAGAGCAAATCCAAACCAATGCCACAAGCATACATGTAGCTTATTGTGCATGGGTAGTAGGAACAAGACGATTAGATCAGAACAGTTCAGCCAGGTCACACTGAGAATTAGGAGAAAAAATCTAGGATGAAGAATGCTTACATTCTCATACTTCTTATCGAAGTGAAACGGGCCATGACCTGAATGAGCATACTGCTGGAAGTATGAAGGAACCCCTGCCACGACTGGAACACCGCTGTACTGCTGGAAGTAGGCAGGAACAGATAGCGAAAGGAAGAGGGAGAGGCCCACGATGAGAACATTTCTAGAGCTTCCCGTTTCACTATATCGCAAATTCGAAAGGCCCAAGGCAGCCAGTAATGTCCACATGAAAACGAGCAGGCCACCAGCAACTGATTGCGGTATGGATGCGATAAATCCAGAGATTTTTCCTGTAGAAGTAGTAACACTGGAACATGAGAAAGTCATTTGGACAGTAAATGTTCTCGCCTATTATCCTTTTATAAGAACTACCTTAATAGATTATTAAAATACGGAAGAAAAATAGAGTTTGAGAAAAGCCAACTGGAATAATTTAACACTAGTGTTACCAATAGAAGTACCAAGAACTTACCAACGAGAGAGATTCCAATCATCACACATGCCCCAAACTCCACAGCTCTCCGACTGCCCATCTTGGTGACAGCAATTGTATGGACATTCTCAGTCAAGGTGGTGGCACCCGCTCCGGTACCCCAAAGTCCAGCCAAGAAACTGGTCACTCCCTCCATCCCGATACCCCGGCTAACTACACCTGGAGTAGGTGCCCTAGAAGCCACAAGTAGGGAAGCTGCATGATACGAACCAACCTGCAACATTATAAAAGTCATCAACCAGCTCAACTCTCTCGCTCCCCAGTTTCCTTACATTGAGATGTAGTTCAATCGACAATGAAGCTTCTACTTGCTTATGTAATGGCAACATCCAAAGACAACCAGGAGAATAAAATAGGCATTACATAGCTTTTGACTTCAGCACGTTAAAGAGGTAATTGACAGACATGAGACTGGTCTCGCATGAAAATAGAAACAAGTACAAATACCAAAAGCCGACTCGACTTACCGAATCGACTGTAGCAATGATAGATGCCACGATCATTACAATTCCAGTTTGCCAGTGAAAAGTAGGAACGCCCCATTGAAATGGATATGGAAACCAAAACCAAGACGTAGAACTTAGAGCGTCGGAGGCATCTGTCCGACAATTAGTCATTTTGATCATATGCTTTTGACACGACGGTGTGAGGACAGCTGTTGCATTGTTGCGGAGGCTAAAGTCACAGCCCCTGTAGGTGTAAACTTTTGACTCTGTAAGCAAAAATGCATAAGCCCAGACTGCTGCCAGTCCCAAAGGCACCTGCAGTAGACAGAAACGAAAGCAGTCAAATACAACATTTCCAAGGCATTCCACACTGCACGACAATGCTCATACGTGAGCGCAAGCTTAGATAAGATCACAACACGAGCTCCTCAAATAGGCCGCAAGTACGCATCGCAGATCGAAACATACTCCAGTAGTACTGTAAATAGCTAATTCGGCAATAAGCGGAATACACTCTGAAAATGCAGCAATTATCAGAATAAGCACCATATCATAACGCAAGGCATGAAGCAGGTTCAGCAGAACATACCGCATAAACTTGGAAGATCCGGTGCCCCAAAACTGATATTTTCCTCAGATACTGCCACGACAAAGAAGCATACTTACTACGCTTCGGTGTGACAACTTGACCGAAAGATTAAGATGTAAATATGAAACATCGAAATGAATGAATTCCCTAAACTACGTGAATGTGTGCGTGAGCACACAGAAGAAGTTAACATAAGTCTGAGAGCAATCAGTGATAGCAGATAACATAAAATCTACTAAAAATATAGAATTACCAACATTCCATTACACTAAGACCATGGACAAATGTGTCAGCAGTCGCTCACCAGTGCTAAGAAGAGGACAACTACAAACTGTGGAATGCCAATTTCGACACAGGTACCAACAACGGGAAATCCATATGCAAAAAATGCAAGCCCTACTGCAGTTACAGTCGGGGCCACCACCACGGGATTGATTGCTCTGTCAAGCCCAAGCACTGGTCATTTCAAGATATAAACATTCCAATGGCACAATATAGATCCAATGCCAGAATGGTGATCTCGACCCCTTGAAGAAAGAACGAGATTTTAAGATAGTGAATGAGACCAGACAAGTTTCTTACTGCAAATACAAAAGAACACTCAAATGGGAAGATTGGTTACATAAGTTTAGATAGGGTTACCGGAGCAACAATGACATGAAACCACTGAACCCAAGCACAATTTGAAACAGCGAGGATATGATGATAGCTCCTTGTAATTCCCTCATTGTACTCTTAAACCTCTGGAGACACACAAATACAGGCATTATGTAAGGAGACTGGAGTAGTATACTGCATAGAATTCAAACATCAGGTGTTATACAGTGAAGTGCTACGAATTGTAAGCGAAAGGTCGAGGCTCGAAAGTGTGGTAATTCAGAGCAGCATTATATTTAGAGAATAAGATTAACAAGTGTCCATGTGGTTGATGCGACGCAAGGTATAGAAAGGTGAAGTGACTCAAAACTGTATACGGGAGATGGCTTACATCTTCTTGTGAACCGATAGTAAACCGAGGCGAGAACACGATAGCAAGAGTTGGACCGAGATAAACAAATGAAGCTCCTTGTACCAGGGGTAGCCGTGTTCCAAAGAGACAATGAAGCAGCGTGGATATTCCGGACACCATAAACATGCTTGAAATAACCTTTGCGGTATCTCTCTGCGTTGCAAAGGTTCAATGTGTCATTCCAGCACGGAACTATTCTGGATGAGTGTGCAAAGAGAATTTATGAATCGTCCCAGTAATCGAGGTTAGCACTCACACTGGAGCCACCCATGGCAGGCACGATGACTAGAGGAATCAAAATGAGAGAACCGATAATAGATAGATAGTGCTGTACGCCATACAGGATCAAGGGAACTGCACAACAGAAAGCCAGATAAGGTGAAACCATGTTAAGGGAAAACTACCAGACTTCAACCAAGGCTAATCTAAGTTCGACCATTAAATCCTGATAACAATTACTACACCAAAACTAGCATATGAGGGTTCAACTGTTATGTTGATGCGACAGAGCTAAAGACTAGTAACCCGGAGTAGTTACTCTACAAAGAGACTCCACCAAACCACTAAAAAAAATTTGGTAGTTAACTAACGAGTGCAAGAGCTAGTGAGATGTAGTTGCGAACCAGCTGCGAAACCAGCATAGAAGAAATCAAGACCACAAAAATCTTGTACGCGTAATGCAAAAACATAAATCCATAGAGCTCTTCGACAGAGGAAGGTGTACGAATTACTACTGGCTAAGGCGATGCGCAAACTTACCTAGTCCAGGATGCTCACGAATTTCATACTTCATGTGAGAATGTTTCGTCGCTAAATAGTCGTCTGGATCTTGCGATTGCGACATATTGTCCACGTCCGAGTCCTTGTACATGTTCCGCTCCATTCGAAGGGGCTCTATATTGAGAGGTCCACTTGTGCCTGCACTGCTCTGTACCCCACTAGTATTCAGCGACTCATGACCTCTTCTGCCAGGAACAAAGGGCCCAGGTGCTCCGGCTGCAACTGGCACACTAGAAGCCGCACTTTGAGAATGCACATTCCTTGCTCTTTCAGGCTCGTGGACTCCACTTGCTGCATTTGCTGGAGATATGGAAACCCCACTCTCTATGTCCCTAGCAGCAGAGGACACGGCTGCGTAGCCAGGCGGAGCCTTACCCGGAGGGGGTTGAAGAGTGACACTAGTCGGAGCCTTTATGGGTTGAGAAGAGGCACTAGATTGAGCTATGTTGGAAACTTTGGGAGCTGACAGCGGAGGACTTGGAGTTCGTTTGATCGAAGGATTTCCCGCAACAACATGAGCACCACCACCTCGAGCACCAGCCGAAGCCTCACTCATCTCAATGTCGGTCCGGTTATCACCTGGGTGAGAGCTCTTGTAGCCAGTGCGGCGGGCCCACGAACCTAAGTTCTTAGCATTGTGTGTATGGTCCACGGGCAGGGGCTCTATCTGTCTGGGAGGAAGAATACTTCCAGCGGGTCTCTTCCCATCATTCACTAAATCTGGCTGTACTGACACTCGTTCGTCAGATTTATCCTCCCCTACTGCCCCCATTGCTCAAATGTAGTATCACTTCAGAACGTAGTTGCTACTACACTTCTACGGAGTGCATTGTCGAAGTACCTCACACCTTTAGCTGGAGCAAAGACTCACTCACGGAGCACCGCAGCGGAACAAATGCTACATTAACGCATACCCTCGGTCTGCTCTTCACCGTGTACATACGTCAAACTCTCTGGCAGTAACGGATCCTCCAAGAAGTAGAGCCTCCGTAAAATCCTGTTATTCGTGATACAATGATGAGAAAATCTAACTTGGAGGATCAACGTGACAAGAATTCCAGCAGGTGTTGCCAACGCGACCAACCCAGTGAAGAAGTAGGTACTTGAATTCAACACATGTTCTAAAATTGGACACAAGGGGTGTACTCAACCCTAGAAAGAACATACAATTTCACATTCTCACCACCTGTAAACCCACGAAGGTACGGAGTAGAGTACAAACCCACACAAACTTGATGATTCTCAGCTTGTCCCCACTCCTGCAATGAGTAATCTCCAGCATTACCGACCATGCTAAGGTCCTACTTTCTTCACGAAGCCACTACTTGCTAAAAGATAAATGTTGAAGGCTATTTTAAACAAGACGATTGTCAGTCATCAATTTCTCCACAGTAGTCACCTACTGTACAAACTGATCCAGAAATCTAGCAGTCAATAGCACAATAACATACTGGACCAAGTCGGAATCGGCGTGAAAAAGACCAACGCACCTTGTCGCAAGTAATATGATTCCTTGACTCGTATCATCTGGGCAAATACCTCTCTGAGCTGGCTAGTAGTGAATCATGATCAAGGTACTTCACTCTAAACCCATCTTCAGTCAAGTTTATCAAGTGATAGTCGGTGCTCGGTCACTGCCAGTTTCTTGCCCGTAGAGAGAAAGCGAGACAGCCAATTGTGCAGGTTCCATCAGCTAAGCGCATTCACAAGTAGAGGTACTAAGGGAGGATTCCAAGGACGTCCAAACAGGGAATCAACCTTGTGAACCGCCTATAGCGCATACAGTACCGCTCTGAAAAGACCGCCCACAAGAAGAAGAAAAATCATTACACTGTTAACGAGACGTTTTCTCCCATAAACCAATGCCACCATAATGAAGAGGACTAGCAACAGAATCTACAGAATACCTACACCACTGCGAAAAAACAAGAGTGAAGACAAGAGTGCAAAAGCTGTTACACACGATGTTTCAACGACCCGATCGATTGTCATGAACTGCAAACCCCCAAACGATGCAGGTATCACAATCACTTAGCATGCAACAAAAGCAAAACCAAGCCCCGACCAGACGGCGCATTGTCATAATATCAATGCAACAGAATTGAACCACATCCCACAAAATGGACCACTACCCAAATCTACATTGCACGACTTGTACACCAACCCGAAAACGGAAACAACAATCCATACTGCGTAATAAACTCCTGTAACTATTTGACGCAACCAAAAACCTGGCAAACCCAGCTCACCACCCTACATCACACGCACTTCACTAGTATCCCATTCAACACAACACAATGCAACACACGCTTCCACCAATACAACTACAAAGTCTCACCTCCCTCAACTAAGCTCACTGAAACTTCCAAGACTCCACCGCGCAAACCTCAAGCAATCCCGCGCAACACAAAGCCCTAGACACATACCTCCCCCGCAAACCAGCTGCAAGCTCCAGCAGCGCAAACCCTGCTACTGATCCCAACCAACCATGGTGACGATCCGCACAGGATGTGTCTGAGCTGCAACGGGCACCTGCGTCTGCAATGTCAGGCTCCAGACTGCCTCTGGCTCCCTGGTTTCAGTCTGCACTACGAGCCCAGAACTGACAACGGCCAAAACTAACGCAATGCAGGTCGCCCCAACATCTCCCCACGACAAATGACACAGCAAGACAACGGCAGCCTAGCCGAGGAAGCTAGAAGACAGTCCCCTGGACTTTGCTCTGCACTCTAATAGGGCTCTTCCATTCCATGGGCTCTGTAACGCCATAGCCATCGATCACTCTACCCTGGCAAGTCAAGTCAAGTCTACACTCGGCTCTATATGTTCCGCCCGGGCACATGTTTCCATGCTTGCATTCAGCTTCACGGTGGATCCAGCTCGAGATGTGCGGTATCGGGAGATGGCGAAATGGATGAATGAGGAGTTACGAAGTCTTTCCTCGTGTGAAACATCCACCGTTTTATGGTCTCCCGGGTATTTCAGGCTGAATGCCACATCCAGTGAAACCATGCAGGTGGGCCTTATGCACCATTGGGAGAGGTCCACCACGGAACCCCCTGTTCAAGGCATCTGTCTGTTGCTATGTTACTTGTTTTGGATCAGTTATCCACCCCTATATAATACAGTATTATTAATCCCCTGAATCTAATTCTTAAAATGTCTGTTGCGTATTGGAAAACCAGTATAGTCTTTAAGTTTTACAGTTGAGTTTTAAAAATATACTTGTTATTAGAGCTATCAATCCAAATGTTATGAAATTTATTTCTAAATGTTTATATCTTCTTAATAAAGAAGCTAATTATTTGTCTCATTCATATGAATAGATAAATGTATATATATATATATATATATATATATATCATTGTAGACTCCTCTAAGATCTATTTTAATGCAGATTTTGCATTTGTCCAATTTATCACCTAATTTTGAAACCAATAATGTTTGGAATCATTTTATATTACTACATTTTCAAGACCATGACAATCAGGGTACATTTGTAAAGGCACTTATAAAGATTAACATAAATCACAAAAATTCTGAAAATATTTTGAAAATTGAATGAATTTCAACAACAAAAAAATTTATATGTTTGATAAGCACCTCAAATTCATTGTACAATAGATAATCAGTAGGAAAAAAAATGGTGATTTTAAACTCTCTTTTTTAAAGATCAATTGAAAATTAATAAATAAATAAATTGATATTTCAATCAATTCAAATGTATTCATAATAATAATTCTTATGTTTTAATTCTATTTTTAAATTTTAAATTTTAATAAAAATATTATATACATTATTATTATTATTATTATTTTAAAAAAAAAAACCTATAAGAAGATCATTATTCCCAAAACTTCGGATTATTTGCTTGTTGGCTTGCATAAAAATCATATTTTTGATTATGTTAAATGTCAATATTTCAGTATATAGAACAGGATTTATTGATATTATTATTATTTAAATGTAATTGTGTAATGTCAATTCTAAAAGTTCTTTTTCAAAGTAACAACCCCAAGAATTAAAATGTATCAATATGGTCTTGAACATTACAACACAATACTTTTGGAATGTATTATTTGAACAAAAAAACAAAATAACCACCACAACAACAAACAAAGGACTTATGTTCTTTAAATCTTAGATAAAGTTTTAATTAAAGAAAGTTTTAATGATAGATATATAAAACATATTTGAACTTGAAACTTTGAAGTTGCATAATTCTTGTTGTGATCAATTATTTTACTTGTATCAAGTTTTTGATATTTGTACCTGCAACCTATTAATTAATGTATGTGAAAATATCCTTTTTAGCCTAATAGTTAGATATTCTATGAGAAAGTTATATATATATATATATATATAATAACTTGTGTTCTTTTTTTAATTGTATGAATTATTGAGATTGAAATTCATCTATTTGCATGTTTATAAATCCATATAAGCAAGATTTGAATTTGACTTGAATTTATTATGAATTGTTTTAAGTGGGATGATGTGGTTGTTTAAGTTTATTAATCATATATATATATATATATATATATATACACATTTGATAGAAGAATCAGATGTTTTAACTCAATATTTAGATTTAAATTCATTCAAAAATCAATCCTTGCTTAAAATTATAATCTATAAAACAAGTTGACTTATGAATATAAGATTGTTGTATTTAATATTAATAACCAAGTATTAAATATGCAATTTTTATAAAATATCAAATGATTGATTTTTTTCATATCATGTATCTCATTGCTTGTTATAAAAGATCACATTGTACTTCTATATATAAGATATGGTTTAGTTTCAAATAAACTATAGTTATAAAAAAATAAATACAACGTCCTTATAATAATAAAAATAAATACAGCAAAATCAGCAAATAAAAATTACAATAAATATGATAAAAAAAATGCTTGGATTGAGTAATTTTGTGGTTGATGTTTAATAGCAAATTAAAATTCACTACACATGTTATTGTGGTTTTATCTTATTCTATCAATCTTTTTCACAAATATTAATTTTTAATCTCTAAGCTACGAAATTTTATGTTTATATTTTTTAGATATGTATTATAAAGTGGTACATTTATTTTTAAAAAATCATATATATATACATATATATATACATATATATATATATATATATATATATATAAAATTGCATTGGTTGTGAATGATAGCATAGGTTTAGATTGTTGTATTATTTTAGAAATAAACTCAACTTTTTAAAAATTATACTATATAATTTTTAATTTATTTTTATTTAAACTAAGATTATATTGTAAAAACTATATTACAAAATATATTATATGAAATTGAAAGTCCTCTTGTACTATCAAAAGTAGAAGTAATGTACTTATTTTTAATGTAGGATAATTTTTAATATTTATTTTATTAACATATTTAATTTTTGAAAGATAATATTTGGCACATCAACATGAATAGAAAACTTAATAGTAAAATTTTAGGAGATAATAACAAAGATAAAATTATGTTGAAATATATGAATTTAACCAAATTTCTATGTAAAGATACAAAAAAGTCTTGCATATATATATATATATATATATATATATACATATAATTTTATTTTCTATGAATAAATATATGATTATTTTTAAAATTATAAATAAATTTATTGTTTAAAATAAATATAAATTTTAAGATTATGAGACTAAAATAATATATACTTATAAATTTTAAGATAGATAATACTCTAGTTTATAATTTAAAATTGAAAAGAATCTTCTTATTACTAAGGTGGATATTAAATTATCTTATTATTATTGTTATTATTATTTAATATAATTCAAATAATTAGCTTTTAATAAAAATAAACAATATATATATATATATATATATATATATATATATATTTTATATACATACATAAAGTAAAAATTATTGCTAAGCTGATTATTTAAAATAAGAGTTATGGAATTTATATAGTACCTATAAATAAAAGATATTGATTTTTAAATTTTTATAAAAAAATCTACAAATTAAAAAAATAAAAGCCTGAATAATTTATTATAAATTTGTTAAATATTTAAAGCTAAGTTACTAAAATAGATAATTATTTTGCTTATAACAAGTATAAAGTTAATAATAATTACAATAATAATTTAGTAGCTCATAGTTTAGATTTATGAATTTTTATGTATTTTAGATTTTAACTTTTTATATTTTATATATTATTTTATAAAATTATATTAGACATTTGTAGATTTTATAATAATAGCTTTAATATTTTAGTATTTTATATTTTATTTTATATAATTTGTGTAATTATATGAGATCAATAGTAATATATATAATAATTTTATTTATTTATTTATTTAATAAATAAATAATACTATTATAGAATACTTATTTATAATATAACTAATAAATTTAATAATCATACAGAAGTATATCTAAACATATGTATTTTTTGATGAAAAAATATAAAATATTTAAATTAAATCTATCGTTTTAAAAATTTATTATAAATAAATTATATTTATAATTATAAATCATACTAATTAATACTATGATTCAAAATTCATAGTGAATGATAATCAAAGATGTAATTGTAAATTTAAATCTAAAAATTTCAGTCATTATGCTTGTGTAGTTCTATATTTATTTACTATATATATATATATATATATTGGAATTGTTTGACTATATGTTCATACTAGCATTGGAGCCCCTTGCTTTGCTTTTGGAATAACATGTTGAGGCAATTGGCCTCTAAATGTTTTGGGAGGGAGATAGAAATCAATTTGGTGTATAGGGTTGTGTTTTATAATATAGCATCCCATTAATAAAACCCATTAAAAGAATGTCATTTATCTCTTGCAAAGTAGACAACTTACAATATAATTAAAGTCAATAAGGTGTGGATCTTGGTATCAGTCTTGGGTGTTGAGTCTCTCTACCTTTCTCATTTATTGAGTCACTTATATAAGATAGAAATTGGCTAACAATTTTTGATGAACTTATAGAAGAATTGATTGCATGAAGAGATTTAATGTTCTATAGATAGATGCACTTAATTAAATGAATACTATAATTTAGTTAAATTTATGCACACACACATCTATCTTTAATATTTAAGATAAATACACATTTGTGATTTTATCTTAATTCTATCAATCAATTTTATAAAAAATGAAAAATAAATTATCATACATGAATCAATGAGTTTTAAATTATATTATAATGTTTTATGTAATTTATTTCAACTTTATGATATGAATGAGAAATTTGGGCATGTGCCAAAGGCTTATATGGTAATTCCTTAGCAACCATGATTCGTTAGTTCCAAGATAGGATCTACGAAATGACTTCTCCTCCTCCTGGAAAGGGTGGTGTTCTGGTGCAGAGTGTCACTCCGGCAAGTCATTACGCAACAGGGCTAGAATGAACCCCAGGTGGATTAGAATCAACGCATGTCCTAGATGGTCCAAATTAGTGAATTGCGAGATCGTCGAGGGGCAATGCACCCCAAGCTCTGAGGAATCTTGACATGGTCTGGATTTCAAGTGCAGCATGGAGGGCCCTGACAGTTTGGCTCTAGGGCCGCCTCGCTTGGGCGCCGACGATGATGGATTCATGGATTCATCGAGGCGGGTGATCGTCTATTGATTGCTGAGTTGTTGGTTTGCTGTTTTCGATTTTTCCGAGATTTTGCTGCATTCGGGGTGCCGTTCCAGTGCGCTCTGTCGGAGCAATTTTGTGGGGTTTTGCCGTTCCGTTCCTTTATTTGGCGGGGTTTGTGGGAGTTTCTGGGTGCGCCATGTCTGTTCCAGCATCGGAGGATGCGTTCGCTGCGGCGATTGAGCAGCTGTATCGGTTCGGGGAGAGCCTGAACGAGTCCAAGGATAAGTCGAAGGTGTGTGTGCTTTACCTCTTTTGCCATATTTGTTTGTATGTGTATGAAGTGAAGTTTGGGGACGGGTTGGTAGCGCTCGGATTGTGGTAGGGGCGATGTAGGTCATTTTGTGATTATTATTTTTTGGGTGTGAGATGTGCTTCATTTGAGTGGTTGGGTGCTGTGAGTAGAATGAAGCAGATTATCTGGGAATTATTGCTGCGGCGAAAGGAAGCGCGAAGTCGAAGCAGCTGGCCGCACAGCTCATCCCTCGTTTTTTCAAGCATTTTCCTGATCTCTCTTCGGACGCAATCAATGCACAGCTGGATTTGTGCGAGGAAGATGAGCTTGGGGTGAGTAAATTTTCTCCTTCCTCAGTGTTGGTTTTGGGGATTGGTTCTAAACCCTAGCCGGAGTTATAATGTGAAGTTTTTGGAGCATTGGTGCCTTCATCATTGACATTTGGACGATCAACCGGTTCGTTACGAAATGCAGATTATTCATGGCATATGGATGTCTGTACATGTTAAAGGCATGTATAACTGCAGGGCAACGTTCCATTTAGTGCAACTCGATGCAGTAAAGTAATGAAGGAAACCTTGTCATATTTATTAGGTTTTAATTTGAGGGGTTCGGGGTTTGTGCAGACATAAAATTGGCACAATCAGGCCGTGTATTAGTGAGGTAGCATGAAATTTATTGTCAAGTTGGTCCTCATAACATTTGTAGGTTAGAATTGGTATCTCATCGATTTTGTGTATCAGTTTGTTTGGGTATGCTCGGGGAAACGGACCAAGAGTAACGAATATCATAGACCCTGTGTATCATCGACCGCTGTATTGATGACCCGTCAATGCTGACAGTGATAGAAAATATCATATTTCTTCTACCTCATAAATTATAACAACTTTCTTATGATCGGTTTGGTGAAATGCTCCAGTGAGCAAGGTACAAAACTTAAATGGTACAGTCTACATGGGAGTTTCACCATTTGACGAGGTTGTGTAGCCACATTGCAGGTGGAAGCATGGTTTTGATTGCTTGTACTTGGATTAAATTTTCTTACTAAAATGGGATTCCGAACTGGAGGTAGTTAATGGGTAGGCGATTACATTTCACGAACCTTGTCGACAGTAGTTCCCTTGGAAATTGGCCTTTACCTAAGTCAAGTCACATGTGACCTACATCAAGATTGTCATACAATGATGGAACTTCAGACTATGTCTCGATTCATCGTATAAGTAGCAGATTTGAGATTTCACAATGTTGTGTGGTTTGTCATTTCATGCTTACACGTACTGACAGTGATAAACTACCCACTGGATTATTGACACTGTCTTACAACGTTAGTTCATATAGCATGTTATTCTTCTGCATCTTATTTCAGCACGCAGAGATTTTGCTGCTGCATGAAAGCACAGTTATATTAGGGCTTTTGGGTACTTTCGAATTTTCGAATTTTCGGGTCTACTTCTTTTTCACTTTCAAAAATTGTCCATCTGACCAAAGTGATTTCGGAAGCTTGCTATTTTGTTTGAATTTTGTTCTGGTGTATGCTACGATTTATTTAGTGGATATTGGTGCAATGACAGATTCGGGTGCAGGCGATTAGAGGATTGCCGCTTTTATGCAAAGACACACCACTACACTTGCCGAAAATTGCAGATGTGTTAGGACAATTACTTCTTGCAGGTTTGGGGCTTAATCTTTTGTTAACATTGCTCTGAGAAATATTTCAGTTTGGCACTTGACTTCAGGCATTGTAAGCGAACTAGTGTAACTCATCATCGTCATCGTCATCATCATCATCGTCATCGTCATCATCATCATCATCATCATCATCATCATTATTATTATTATTGTCATTATTGTCATTATTGTCATTATTAGGTCTCCTCACCTTTTGGATGTGACATTGCACCAGAAGAGGTTTTGGAGCGTGATGCTGCTTCAAAGGCGTTGATGTCAGTGCTACGTCAGGATACAAAAGGTGCTCATAGCTTAAACCCGCATACGAATTCAACCATTGTACTACATGTAAAGGTGTCAGCGTGTTGTGTTACTCGCAGGAAGTTCATAATCTGTAGGTTTAGAACTTATCTCATGTGTAACGAATTACTATGGCGATTCTCATAATCCAATCATAGGCTACCCCAAAGTTATGTCACAGCAGCTTTTCACATGAAATTGATTTGTTTTTCCTGCAGGTTCATTGACAGCTTTATTCAAGCACATTGAGAATTCAGATGAGAACCTTAGAGACAAGGTTCTCACCTTTGTAAGAGAGAAAGTATGTTTCTGCGGAACCCTTCGTTTTGTTATTTAACATTTTTGGTTCATTTTTAACGTGATTCTGGACATTTACGAAATTTTGAATGCAATTTATCAATATATTACCTTTAGTTTCCTTTTTACCTTCTGCTGTTTGTTCGAATAAGACTTATTAAGTTCGTGAAGTGGGAGGTTTTTCTGTTTAGTGCACTATATCTGTGTAAGCTCATTTTTGTTTACTATTGTTTGAATCTGATTACGGCAGAGCTGTGTGGCAGCTCATCACTTTCAACAGTGATGATGTCGGTCGGAGACTGTGATTTTCTATTTTGGTTCTAGACTAAGACTGTTTTTTCCAGTTTATGCTAGAAAATCTTTTTGATGCTGCCTTTTATTTTCTGTCTTGCTTGACTTATTTTTCATGTTTTTCTTCAGGTGTTCCCAATCAAGAAAGAGCTTTTACATCCTCAGGAGGAAATGGAACGTCACATAACAGATCTCATAAAAAAGGTCAGTTAGATGGTTTTCGAGTTCTTTGAAGTTGTTATGTCAACGGTGTAATTATCATCAAGAATTGTCCCTGTTTGTCACCGATTATGTTGCTGGGGAACACTTTAGTGTATCTTTCAGAACCCTGCTGCTTGAGAGGGCATGCTTTATCAGCTAGTATACAACTGATTGAGCAGCTTTTTGCAATCGACTATTTAGTTTATCATACTCTGCAATGCACGTCTGGTGCAGAGATTGCAACTGAGGCCAGTGGTGATGCAGTGTCTTCAAGATGTGACAGGAGCAGAATTTAAGATGTTCATGGACTTTCTTAAGTGCCTGGCCCTTTTCGGTCCTAATGCCCCATCAGAACGTGTTCAAGAGCTACTGGAAATTGTTGAAGGTCAGGCTGATTTGGATGCTGTCTTCAATGTGAGTATTTCTCGTTTACCTTGTATTTACTAACTTGAGCCATTTTAGTCTTTGTTAATTCATTTTTATTTGATGTTATTGCTGTTGTTGTTGTGTGTGAAGTGCAAGTTTTCTTACGGATCATTTGCAACTACCTGGCTTACCCTGCCTTAATATATATAAATCCTTATATCCTGCTCGTGCAACATTTGAGGGATATTATTCACAGTAACTGTGAGTGGGAGGCCATGCGATTATTGCACGTAAAAATTGGCCGTTGTGATGTATGTTGACAATGAATTTCGTGTATGCAGATAACTGATACCGACCATATTGATCGTCTGATGTCGTGCTTGAATATGGCTCTTCCTTTCTATGCTGTACGTTTCTGTAACTATGATATTTTATGATTTAATTTGAACTTTGTGCTATGATTGAGTTATATTTTGTTGTGGCTTCTTTCTTGTTTTGATCCTCCAATGCCGCTATTGTTCATCATAAATCTTCAATGTGTCGTTGCTGTTTTTTAAACTACGTAAATAATATGTATGTACATATGCAGCGTGGAGCTTCTAATAGCAAGTTTTTGAACTACATTAACAAACACTTGCTTCCCGTCTTTGAACAGGTACATCCGATGTTTCAGTTTTAGAAATGTATTTGTTTCCTTTTCAGTGCTGCCAGAAAGTCTTTCAATTGGTAACAATAATTAACATGCAAGTTTTCCTTATGTTCTTGTGGACAGCTCCCAGAGGGCAAGAAATTGGACTTGCTGAAGAATCTAGCTGAGAGCTCACCTTTTACTTCTGCTCAAGATGCTCGGCAGCTTCTTCCATCTATACTCCAACTTCTCAAGGTGACGGTGGTTATACTGTGCAAACATGGTGTGCAAAATATGTTAATTATGATAACATTTTGATTTGCTGCAAAGTGAACAGAAGCACTCTTGCATATTGATGGTTGAAAGTTTCAAGAGTGGCCTGAGTGAATGTGCAGATGATTGCATTGGCCTCTGAATACCTGTTTCTAACATAAAATTGTTGTCCACAGAAGTATATGCCTCGGAAGAAAGTATCCGAAGAATTGCAATCTACTTATGTGGAGTGTCTACTATATGCCTTTCATGAATTGGCCCACAAGGTTGCATTATAGATGAATTTTTTTGTGTGCCTGGAAAATGACTTAAGTTGTGTTCATGATACCATTAATGGTGATTTTTTAGAGTTGATACTACTTATTTTGCATCTTGAACATACTTTTGAAGAGTAGATGATAAAATGCAGTTGGTTTGGATATTTTATGAGAACCACTCCAACTGCAGTGGTTTTACCTGCGTGGTAGCATATTTCATGTTTATTGCTTTTTATTTATTTTGTTTATTTTATTATTTATAAATTCAATTATCTATTTATTTTGCAGACTCCCAATACGACAAACAGCTTATGTGGTTATAAGATTGTGACTGGGCAACCATCAGACCGTTTAGGAGAGGATTTTGCAGAGCTCTTTAAAGATTTCAATGAGAGGTGAGAGTTTTTCCTTGCCACTTAAAACTTGGCCTACGTTTATGGAAGCTGGGTTGCACCTGTTTGATCATCCGTATCCAGTGTACTTCATTTCTTGTGTTTGTCAAAAAGAACGATATCTTCTTGCTAATGGAGGTCAAAGTTATGTATGCTTCAAGAACATGGATGGTTGTGCACAAATGGCTTGGTAATTCTTTTCCTCAGAAACCTGGTCTATGCGGTCACTATTTGCCGCATATTTGATATGCCTCAAATCTTGCTGTGGTCGTAATCAGATTGACTGTTGTAGAGGAGCTGGCGAAGGCAGCAAACAAGAAATTAACACAGGGAATGTCAGAACTTAACAAGGCATTGTCGGCAGCAAAAACTGACACCGAAAAAGGAGAAGTGGTAATGGACCGTAACTTCGCAGTAATCCACTATTGTAGGAGCTATTGAATGTGAAGTGGAACGTAAAAATTCTTCAGTATGGTCAGGTTTCTTTGTTGAACATGTTCTGTGTATCTGCTCAGGATTTGCTAACCTGATATACCATGCTATTTTAAAGTTATCTTGCCGTACTATTGGTATTGAGTTGAGTGCTGAGCATAGGGATGATGTTTGAGCTGATCTGATGGTTGTCATTTTGTTTTCTCATCTATTGCAACTGAACCATACCTGCACAGAAAGCAAAGAAGCTTAGTTCAAGCACGAAGTTGCGCTCAAACAACAATATTGTAACTCTAGCTCAAGTAAGTCATAATTGCCATTTACTGTCATGGTTTTTGTGATGTGCTTTGCCTTCGGAGTTCTCTTCATAGTTATAAAGGTCTGGAAATTAGGCTACGTAAATTTCTCACAGTCGATGTTCTGTCAACCTTTTCTTGACCCCATGATCATGTCCTCTTCGGCATCATGCTCTTCATCCTGCCTCGCTGCTTCTTGTTGTAGGTTCTGGTTTATAACAATTCTTTTCTGGATTGTATGTGACCCTACGCGTGTAGTTGTGTCATGATGCTGATGCTATATTTGTTTCTCGCAGCCTTTACACCAGAAAGTGCCTTCTTTCTTTGGAAAAGATAAAGTTATACATTTGTCTTGGAAGGAGAAAGATTCCTCAAAGCCAGCTCCAACTTCGGCTCCGACACAAGCTGTTTCTGGAACACAACACAATGGAGGGTGAGCTAAACTAACCAGGACGCTTTATCCCACAGATTGGGCATTTGTTTGTACCTACGATTCGTACACCTACTGCAGTTACCTTGCACTGGTCTTTTTTTACTTGTTTTTATCACACTGTTTACATTTTTGTTTAGTGATATTAGTCTTTTGGTTATGGGTTCGGTACTGATTGCCTACGTCTTTTTCGTCACTTCGAGACAATTATTCAACTCATGCTTTTTCATTGGCAGGAAGAAGCGCCAAAATCAAAACAACCAGATCAATCATAATAACCAAAATGGCGGTGCCGCTTCAGCTCCAAAGAGGGGTCGTGGAGATGGAATGACTAGTCAGCTAGTCAATAGAGCACTTGCTGGGCTTGGGTCTTCTTCTAGGGGTGGTTTCGGCAGAGGCGGAGGAAGTGGGAGAGGAGGCAGGGGTGGCTGGCGTGGGGGCCGTGGTAATCGCAACAGAGATTACTAGATTTGATTGAGGAATCGTTTGGTTAGTTTACCATGTAAGATCAGATCATTACAAATCAAGTGATATTACATGGTGGGGATGCCCGTGAGGCTCTACATGTTTCTGCTGATCAAGTTTTACCCTGATGGAGTTGGTCAAGGAGAAATATCCCCTGAGCTCCTACTGCTCATAGACATTGCAAGACCCATGAAGCGTTTGTTTTACTGCTACTTGAAAATGCGACCTCAAATTCGGTTTCATAAAAATCAAATGATCTTGTATTCAATTCTCAAAACAAGAAATCGTTTGTATTTATTGGCAACTCGACAACCTTGGATAGACATTAGACGTATTGTAGTGTTGCTAATCAAAATCAAAGGATGTGGATACACAGATGTATATACATGTATGTGTGCATCTGCGTGTAAGTGTGTGCTGATTTTGTAATGTGGACCAGGACCTTGTGTGAGAATATTACAAGAAATAACTTACAGATTTAAGTAAAATTTGTTTCGAAATGTCAGAATTTGTTTTATTAAAGATTGTTACATCAACTATTTTGTTGGTCCATGAATAGAAGTGTGCTCATGTGGTTAAATATACTTGATCATCATTGTTATACCATAGTTATAGTGTGTCTAATAGTTAAGACATTGTAGGATTGACTGACATAAAGGATGAAATCTAATGGCTAGTAGATTTGTGCAGTAACCATGAAGAATATCATTTTTCAAATAAGAAACGTAAAAAGAAATTAGATTCTAAGAAGAAATTAAAGTAGAAAATCCAATTATTATTTTGATTGATTTGATCTTTTAAAATTTTCAAGTGGTAAATTATTTAAAATATGTAAATATACATTTAAATTAAAAAATCGTAAATCATCAAAAAGCATAATTTTAAAAAATAATGTAACCATAATGTAGACTCTTTTACATCATATACAAGTAGGAAAGTAAACCAATTATGTGGAAAATGGTCATGCACAATAGACATTAATAACAACATTAGCCTTGAATCTTGTGCATTCATGACATCACAAACCTAAAAGACTTATCCATGTAATGTTGTAAATAACACTTTTCTTCTATTGTGATTGCATGTGCCCATTTGCTCATGTATAGAATCTACATCATTTGAACATGGTGCTTGCAATTTCACCTTTCCACAAGGAGAACTGGTACTACTCTGTTCAATCTCTCTATGATCCATCTTCAATTGTTATAATGTAAACTAAACAAGACCAAGTTGATCAATAAGAAATAAACAAATTATTCTTCAGTTTTATGTAAGGTAAAGAGCTAAATAACTTGGCTAGGGACGCTGTGGTTGCAAAACACATACAAAACTGCAACAAGGTGCCATGTGAGTCCAAATTTTGGACATGTAACATTATTCCTATGGTGTTTAAGCAAGGTCGTTGATCTTGAATTGAAAGCAATTTTCATAACACAAGAAACAATGTGCTATAAAATAGATATGCTTTTATTACTTCCAAGTCACTTTTGTTCTTCTTAGTGATAAATTTATTCCTTTACTTACATGTATTGAAATAATTTAATAAATTAATGTATATATTTATTTATGTATTTCTAATGCTGGAAATTGCTTTGAAAATGCACTGCTCTTGGTAGACATGATGAGTTGAGACAATAAACGCTAATCCAAAGACAAAAGCCTCACTAAATTCCATTAGTGGGATTAAATGCATGTCTTCAATTGCCGCCTTCAACTAAAATAGGTTCAATTAATATTTTAGTAACTTCTCTTGAGTGGAGATGGTGTCTTTATTATTCATACTTGCATTTAAATTGATGACCTTGATTGATTGTACTTTTTCTACAATTGCTGCACATTATGAATGAATTGCCAAATGACAACTACTTAAATATGGTAACTCTTCCCTACCTGACTCAGTGCCAATATAGTACACATTCCTTATTATGTTCATTTCTACATACTCAACAAGTCATATAAAGAAATGTTCAATAATACAACCTAATACTACCAGCGACTTTGCAACAGGTTTCATCATGTGTATCTGTCGCAACTTCAAGCAAATAAATTGCAAACTAGTTTCTTGCCTGCTCATTCCATGATTCACCAAGCGTTGTGTACTCCTTTTCGATCGCATTGTCGTCGGCATCTAACCTGCACTACCAACGATCACAGAAATAAAAATATACATTAATATCCAGATTGCATGCGCTTTACAATACGATCTATTAAGGATTGCCTGATGTCCATTTGCCTTGGAAGGATGGAGCTATTGCGCACTGATGATTTACCCGACGTGCGCATCATGCTTATCGAAAGGTAAGAGGAGGTTGAGAACAACAGCGATAAGTCCCCCGATTGAGAATCCATTCGTAAGGACGATGATGAGCGAGTCCCTAAACCCTGAACACATGAAGTTCGACACTCAAATTAACGCACCAGAAAATCACCCATTTAGGAATCTGAAGAGATACGGGATATGGCTCACGGGAATCGCACCCTCACAAACCTCTGCACACAACTAAACTTGAAACGTGATGCAAGATTTCGTACCTCGGAAGCTTGGAGACCAGGCGGGATTCACCGGCCAAAAATTTCCTTCAAACGGATATGCAGCCTGTCCGGTAATATTGGCCCAAGCAGGGACGAGAGTGACTCCCATTCCAACTCCGATGGCCATAATAGCGATAAACCGATTCCGCTTGTTCAATCCTTCTCCAAAGTTAAGCACATGAATGCCAGAGACCACTACCCCCGTGAAGAGGAAAGTAGTCATGCCACCCAGGACACAGTTGGGAATTGTCAAGATGATGGCTGCAAATTTCCCGACAATGCCGATTACAAAGAGCCACCCACAGCAGGCGTATCCTGCGTACCGAGAAGCGCATCGAGAAAGAGACAGAACGCCGTTGTTCTGCGCGTATGTGGTAACGGGTGTGATCGTTCCTAAGGCTCCGAGGAAGGAGTTCATCCCGTCAGCTAAAACGGCTCCCTGGATGCGTTGCTCGAATTTCTCTCCGACAGGTTCGAGGTGACTGGCTTCAGTGGTAGCGGTGATGTCTCCGATGCACTCCATCGTGGTGACCATGAAAGCGAACAACATGGGTAGCACGGCAGGTCCGTAGAAACCCAGCGGAAATCGTCGCACCCATAAAAAGGTCACCCATTTAGCATCTGCGATCTGCTTCCCCGTTACATATCGTTTTGTAGTGCAGACACCCTCGATGCAATCTGTATAGTGGACGCTGGACGCAACAATCATACCCACAAGCAACCCAACGACAACCTCCGTGTTTCGAATAAACGGAGAACCAAACATTTCCGCGAAGATTATTGTGAAGAAAACAACCAGCCCAAGACCCAGGTAGGCGCGATGTCCAAAAGGCAGCACCACTTCTCCATTTCCAGTGCAAGGTACCTTGGTGGTCAACACCTGCGCACAAACACGATGCAAAACGCTTCACCCCAGCGACCAAGAAGAATTAAATGCAAATTCATATTCTCCATTCGGTTGCAAGAGCTTCCCCAACGCTCGACAATGTGCGAGAAGACGACATTTACCTGGCTGCTGCAGTAGATGCCTCCTCCCCAATTCTGGAACCCGGAGCCGATAAGCGCGGTTCCGAGAAGCACAAGACAGGTTCCTGTAACCACTGGGGGGAAGACACGGCGCAGTACTCTGGACGGGACAAACGATATGGCCATCTGGAAGAAGCAGCAAACCAGAAGCTGCAGGCCAGGATTGTGTAAAAATTTTCAGGCATCAATCACTTCGCTGTCAAAATCGATGACGGACGATTAGACATGGTCACAGAAATTGGCTGAAAATTTCAGGGGTACAATATGAGATAAGAAGTACTAACAGTGCCAAGGACTTTGCCGTAGGCTTCCTCAGGCGTATGGCATTTTCCGACGAGAGGGCTGTTACATGCCACACATGTGCCTTCGACGGTGCATGGCTCTCCATCGCAAGCACACTGACTGAAGGTTGTGATCACCTGCTGGGCAACGGGAACGAAGGAGAAGGAAACGCCCATCACCGAAAGCAAGCCTGAGCCTATGACGTACCGTGTCCCAGGAATCTTAATTTGCATCACCTGGATGAACGAAGCAATGGCCGCAACTATCAGTGCCGCGGAGACCAGATCTGCAGGCGCCAGTCTCAACAGAACGCTTTCTATTTAGCAGCATCTTCATCACGAACTTTAATTTCTAGTGAAGGACTGGCATCAGAAAGCATTATTTCCGGGAAATGCTTGAAAACTACGAAGTGTAACTGGGTTTGAAATTGTACATGCTTGGTTCTCCGGCTTGAAACCAGTCATGGAAATCAATAGTGGCGCTGTGATGATTCCTCCCACCTATTCCAAACAAAAAACAGCAATGTTAAACGGCATTTCTGGTTTACGAAGACCACATGTGATTGGCGGGAAGCTGCAAAAGTTGAGTGGACAGGATTGCGTAGGGTTTGCCATGGCAAGAGCGTGTTGGAGGCCCATGATAACAGCAACCAGCAAGGAGAGCTTGTCGTCTTTGCCGTAGAAGGGGGGCAAAGGGCGATCATACTGCCATGGTGGAGTTGGCATGCACAAGAAACGCCAATTGTAATCCCCGATCAACCGATTCGCCCATACGCCCCCCATCACCTTCCTTCTGCGCCACTCCTTACAATCCCACCTTCGCCAACGCCGTCAAAAGTGTCCACGTTCACAGCATTGCTCCATGGTCGCAGTCGGTCTAATTCTTTCACAGCTGAACACAATAGAAGCAATAGCCGGTTTAGCACATCGAGTCCAACCGCAGCTTTCTGGAATCCTCACACAAAGCATAAATAGCATCAGAACAAGCGCCACGGTTATAGTGAAGTCCACGAAATAGAAAACCTTGAACGTAAGGTCGAACTTCGTGTGACATTCATCAGCAATTCTGAAAGACTAACATACTTTCGACCTTGACAGAATCGAGTCCAAAGCGAAAACTACAATTAAAAATCCAATACTACCCATTGCAGAGTCTGTTTTCGTATTGTGCCTCCATAATTAGGTGGATACCATCAAGCCTCTTAGATTGGCAAATCAACACTAGGCTTCAGAGATTGGATACCAGCTGAAAATCCGCAATATCCGAGATTGGACACCTACTCCATCGGTTTCAAGTTCTGGCTCCCCGTAATTGAGGATGGGGATCGCTGAGTGCGAGGCTCATTTCATAGAGAAGAAAAAGTCGAATTAGGGTTTGCATCCGCCGCGGGTGCGGTCGGTTGTAGCATTGCAGTTCTAGCCGTGACTAATTGGACATCTTCGGACACGCTTGCATTTTGATTTCCTTGTTTCAGTGTGTAGACAACCGACAATTTGTTCGACTAGAATTTTTTATCAGAGTTTTAAGGGGTGGCGACATACGCAGCTGCGGTTTGCAACCGAGGAGAAGAACCAAATTAAGCTCTGCTAACAGAAGATGTATGCATGAGCCAATCATGGTGCACTTGAAATGAATGCTCAGTAGGGACAACCTTTACCTTATCCCACAAGGAAGGTAAATCACACACCACAAACGTTACTTTTGGCAAATCATTGCCCATATATATATAGATATGTTGTATATATTTTGTTTTGAACTATTGGAGTAGACAACAATATAATCAAAAGAAAAATGGATTGTTTGATCAAATATGTTGTCATTGCATGTCTCTTTGTGTAGGAAACCACCTAGGAACAATTTGATTAATAAATCAATTAATTGGCAAAGATCACAAAAAATATTCTTTTTATAGAAATATATATTAGCAAAGACTACTTTTTTCTTAAAACAAACTCTATGGACATTATAAAGCAAACTTTTATATTATCTATATCAAATTATTGATAAAATGTGTACATTCTACATTTGGGATTCTAACTTTGATCCAAAAGGTATATGAAATTTTAACATGGTTGAGGAAGTTGGAGCAATTAAAATTTCTATATGGATTACTCTTAGAGGTCCTCTTGGCAAATTTCTAACAATTGCCCCACAATGAGTTGTTGGCATTAGAAAAGTATCAAAAATTAATAAAAATAATGACAAATATACTAAATTAAGATATTTTATATTCCTAAATTTTAGAAATGGATACAAACTTAAAGTTTATGTAATCAATTTCATAATTAATGATTATAAAAAATAAAATGCTATTAATTATAATATTTTTTAAAAATTAGATATAAGTTTTGTTTAGATATTGAGCATAAGATTAAAATCTGTAAAATCTTAGCAACAATTAAATCTAAAAGTACTCATAAATCACCTTCAAGAGAGACAATAATGGATACAACAAGCAAACTTAGTCAACACATTATAATGCTTGAGAGAAACCATATCAAGATGTACATCTAAATAAAACAAAACTAAGTACTAAGCAACTACTAACAACTATTGATGGTTGCACTATAGTAAAGAAATATCTAAAATAACTTTATTAGACTAAAGATATAAGAAAAAAAAAACCAAAGTTTTAAAATGTTAAGCGTTCATGATTGTTGTAAAGAAGAGTGTAGACAAAGCGATACCATGTCAATTCAAATTAATCCACCTAATTTCATATATCTAAATATGAACATAAAATATCTAGATACAAAACAAGAATATGAACTTGTAGTCTTAAAGTAGAGTAAAATCTAAGTAGTGGAGCAAAACATGACTACAACTTTAAAACACATAAACTATAAAAAACTTCCTACAAAACCAAAAAATAAGAAATAGTATCACCTACTACTAAAATAGACCAAGCCATGCTCAATCTTAGGAAATAGAGGCTTAGTCCATACCAATTACAATTGCTACATGGTACCAATACAACCCTATAATACTTATGTATATTAAAATAATATCTCTATTTAATCTTCTGACTCTTATCTATGTCAAGACTAAGTACTAACATATATAAAACCAATGAGATCTCTTGTGAATACAACAAACTTAATAGAGTTGGAAATTAAAGAAGATAAAGACTTGAATCTTGACAAACTTGTGAAAAGACAATACATGCATGTATAACTTAGAAAGAAGAAGAAGAATAAAAAATATATAATATAATACAAGAAGATATAAAAATAGCTATTTTTGAAGATAAAAAACTTTACAATCTAAAACTAAGATTAAAATATAAAAAATATTAATAAGATTAAGAATAATTTTAATTTTTTTATTTATAGTATCTATTTAAAAAGCCATGTGGAAGTTTCTTAAAGACCATAAGACTTAAAGGCCAAATGTCTAAGTTGTAAGAAGCTTCTATAGTAGCTTCAAAGAATTAGAAAAATTCTTAAATAAGTTACTAAAATCATATAGCACACATATAGATCCAACTAAAAAGTAGAGGAGTTTCTTTGATATTTTATTTAAAATAAATCATCTATTAGTTTTTTTACTTTAATACTATTTATTTCTAAATTATATAATATAAATATATTTTTAATCTAAAAAATATTTTGTAAGAAATAGTTAGATATTAAGTTGCTTCACTTCTTAATAAAGTCCAAAATCTATCAAATGGTTTTTGTTATAAATTTAGATCTATATTCATATAAAACTAATTAATAGGTCCTTTGAACTATCAATAATATCTTATAATTATACAAGAAGATCACTTTATTATTTGATTAATCTATAAGACCTTCATAATTACTTTCAAATAATACACTTAGAATACCATTTGATATAGTATCCACATTTTTTATAGCATCTTAAGAATAATGCATTTAATTAGATAGGATAGATAAAGTTTTGGTAGGTATAGCAAGGAAAGACTTGTAGAGAGACAGCATGTTATTCTTTGGGCAATAAGAACAGTTTAAGGAATTTTGGAAAAGTTATAGCAAATTTTTGATGTATTATTCTAATTATATATTTGTTGAATAAATTTTATTTAAAGATATTTTATTTTGGAGCATCATGTTGTATGGTTGAGAGAATGTTGTTAAAATTGGCTAAAATAGATAAAAATAAGTTTTTTATGTGATTTAACATTATTGACCAAAAAGATTGTACGGTGATTATATGTATATAAGCAAACCAAATGTACAACAATGTGTGATTAATATATGTAGTGTGAGTGGTATAGAAGACTTAGAGTAGTGTACATAGAAAAAAAAACAACCTTTATAATATAATCAAAGTGTGTCAAAATAATAGGTAAAAAAGGAGCTTTGGCAGAGATTTTGTCCTTGAAGACAAACAAAATTGAGTAAAAAAGCATACAAAAAGAGATTGAATCAAGTCAAGGTGATTAAAACAAAAAAAAAAAAAAAAAAAAAAAAAAAAGATCAAGATAAAGATTGGATATAGTTTGTATAAGATATATGATATTAATGCACTTATGAGTAGATAAAGAAAAATTTAGATTTAGACATCACAACAAGATGATTTAGAATGATATGCAACAAAATTAGCTAATATAAGAACTAAGATAATAAAAAAAAATCTCTCTCTCTCTCTCTTTCTCTCTTTCTGAATAAATATAAAATATTTAATAATTTAAATAATCTATTTGATAGTTTTACAAATAATGACTTTTTAGGTGAATTTTTTAATTGTTAATTTTTATATTATAAAAGTAAAATTTATTTTATAAATTTATTATTAAAAGATAAAAAAAAAATACTTTGAAGCATATTTTTCCATAATTTATTTCATATGGATATTGTATTTAATATTATTATCTTCATTTAAATGGATATCATTTAGGAAAAAATAATAATCATTTTTGGCACATTAATAAGATTTTTGAATTGATACTATGTGTATCTATTAATATTATATTTATGCCAATGTATAAGATATTTTAACTTATTTTGGTGTAGCATTAAATCTAAATATTTTTCTATCTTAAATTCTTAAATGATTTTAATACTAATATATATATATATATATATATATATATATATATATATTAAATATTTTATAAAATTTTATTTAAAAAAATATGAGAAATAGTAAATTTATTTATTGATTTTGATAATTATAGTTACTAGAAAGTAGATTAATATATCTTTAAATAATTTATAATCAAAACCTTTAATAATCTATCTTGTTACAAAATTAATTGGTATTTATATTATGACATATTAATCATTCTTATTACCAATTGTTAATGAGAGAATTTTCTTAGTCAAGCAAATCATTTTTAATTCTATTTAATTGAGTTGAACCAATATACTTGACTTAATTCAATTGGTTGACTTCATTGATTAATTAGACTAAACTAATAGAAGTTGATACCAAATTATGCAAGTGCTAATGATTAGGCAAGTTTTAAGATAAGAATACTTAGGTTCCAAGAAGAAGGATTAAATATAGTTAAGTAGTTTAAATATGGAACTTATAAATTTTTGATTTAAATTGTGGTAGTGCATGAAGAAATTTTGTATAAAAAATAATCAAGATTATAACAAAGATAAAAGATAGAGTATATATGCATGTATTAATATTTTAATTTGGTTTTATAAGATTATGAATGTATTCCATTTTGTCTAGGTTTTTGAAGCAAGACTTTAAGTTTGCTTGATTACATAGAATTGCGTAAAGTAAGAAAAAGTGACAAAGTATTATTTTTATTTTTAATTAGACAAAGGTTGTATTAATACGATTCAATACAAAAGATGACCATTTGTTAGTTAAATTTACACTTTTAATGTAATTGTGTTGAATATGGAGCTAAAATCCTAAAAATCTATAAGATAAGAAGATTAAAGCAATTAAATGTCTTGGTTTCTATTTTGAATTATAATAGTGAGTAATTATGATTTTTTTTTTTTTGATTTAGTAAGTAATATTAGATTGTATTAGTCAAAGGTAAAAAAAGATTAGCTAGTAATTAATTTTTGATATTAAGAAGAATTCAAAGATTTAGGAAGTCTAGAAAAGTCACTTAAAGATGAAAAAGTCAACTAAATAGGAAGTATTAGCAAAACATCAAAATTATTAGAAAAGATATTACTAAGATTTAATATATTGGTTTATTATTATTATTAATCTTCTTTCAGCTATATTTTTATTTTGTTGCATAAAACTCTAATAATCTATGTACCTAATCATTTGTTAATATTCTCAAGTTTTAAAAAAGCAAAAATAATAAATTAAAGATGATAATTTTAAAAAAAAAAAACCTTCATAAAATATAGAATTGACATACATCTATTGTCTTCTGCACTTACTGTTGTCCAGATACCATCTAGTACTATTGTTTTCATACATGCTTTAAAAGATTTAGAAGACAAAGCGTATGAGTAATTATCTTCTGCTGATTTGTAAGATAGTATATGATAATGTCTATCATTGATATAATTGAAAGAATTTAGTAGAAGTGTTATGTGTTTTTTTTTACTATGGAAGCAATATAAAGCTTTTGTCTATATCATCCCCTCTTCTCACCTTTGATATTACATGTCTTATAGGTTGCATAGCAAATTTGTAAATAGAATTCATGATTATAGCTGGGATTTCTATTTGAAACGTAGTATTAAATGCTACAATAACCTTGGATCTCCAAAGATTAAAATTGTCAGTTGATATGTTGTTCTTATGGCATATCATGTCTATAGCAAGCTCTCTTTCCAGTCTCTCCAATGATGCTTTTGTTCTCTTCTTGTATATTGTGATTAGCTTTTCAAGATTGTCCTAGTCCTTTGAGGGTGACTCAAAGTTCATATAGTTGAATCTCTTAGATTCCTTAAACCTTTCATGTAGCATATCTTTGTCTTCCTCTGTAAAGTCCTTATCTTGACAAGTAACAATAATATAGAAGTTACTCATTGCATTTGGAAACACATAAGTAAAGAACTTCTAAAGCTTTTTATTATAACAATCCATTTGAGCATGCTGAATCACGTAGTCATAGTAGGAATATATCCCACCTTTCTACTTTAAAAAACTCTCACATAATCTTAATATAACATCAATATTCTTAAAAAAGATTGAAGTAATTTTTTATTTTAAACTTAATTTATTTATAAATACAAAGCATAAGTTAATATAATTTAGTTTAATCAAAATATTTTTTCTAGTATAAAATACTTTAAAAATAACTTATCTAAAGTCCTAATTCTTATGCTAGACTTATCTATAGTTATTTTTGTATCAAGTTTATTTATTTCTATGTTTTATTTTTATATTACTAGTAATAATTTATTATATTTTTTTGGATATTGCTAATGCCACTACAAATTTTACTATTACTACTATAATTTTTATTACTGCCACCACAACTCGCCGTCTACTTGACATATTTCTTTAGAATTTTTTTCCAATGAAAAAACTTGCTAATATTTCCAATATATATATATATATATATATATATATATAAATGTATTTAAAATTATATAGAAAATAAATTTAATTTTAATAAAAAATAATTAAAAAATTAATAAGAATAAGTTGTGTTAACAATAGTAAAAATTATAGTGGCATTAGCAACATCCATTTTTTTTTTAAGTTTCTATTCTTATATGCAAAATATACTAAAAATTATAAAATATTATTAGCTTTATACTATTAAATTCTCTTTTGTGATATATTCTTTATTATTTTGGTGATTCATTTGGATCTATTATACTTCTAAATATTATATATATTCTATTTTTATCATATTAATGAATCATTTTAAATACATCAAACACAACAATTGATATCAAAATTTTATTTAGACTTTAAAAATTATATTTATAAAATTAATTAGTAATAAGATATAAAATAAAATTTTAATCTATTTTTAATATTTTAAAATTATTAATATTAAAAAAAATATAATAGTATATTTTTACATTTTCAATAAAAAAATATTACAATAAATTCGTGTATTTTATATAAATATAAAATATAAAATATAAATATAAAATATTATATTTTATATTTTTTATATTTATATAAATATATAAGAAATTAAAATATTTTATATTCTTTAATTTTATAATATTATTATATATAGAATAAAATATAAAATTGATAAAAGTCTCTATCTAAGATTTAAATTTTTTAACACTTATAAGTATATACAATTATGATGTTTACATAAATACCTAGAATTTAGTTTAATATTAATAAATAAATAAATAAGATCAAAATTAAATAAAATAGGTTATAAATTTTATTATTAAAAGAATAAAATTATATATTATAAACTTAATAAATATTATAAAAATTAAGATTAAAGAAGTTATTTTTATCTAAATTAAATTTATTATTTTTATGCATAAAATATACTTAATAATTAAAAAATAATAACAAATTAATTTTACTAAAAAACATTTTGTTCAAAAAATCTATATCAATAACACGTTTTTTTAAGGATTAATTTTTAAAAACCTTTATATTGTAATCATTTATCTATTATAACTTTTTATTTTTATTTTTATTTTATATGGCACAATTCTAAGATATCAAATTATTATAAAGAATATTTTTAACTTTGGATGCAATCAATTAAATCATTTTTTTTAAATAATTATTATTTGGTATATTAAACTTAGTAATAATACAACTATTGAATGCAATTTAATGCACTTTCAAGGTAGCATTACACAAACTCTACCAAAAAGATCTATATTTTAATTAAATTTTCTATTAAATATCATTTAAGTAAATTTTATTCTATTTATAATAAAAAATATTGCAATAAATTCGTATTTTTTAAAACAGAGAATTCTACTTAATATATATATATATATATATATAGGATTTTAAATTATTTTATTTTCTATCTTTAAATTTGAATTGTATTGTAGCTGTGGTTGTAAAAGATTGTGGATATAAATGTGTTATAGATTTTTCTTTATATTGCATCATTACAAAATGCCTGAAAATGACACAGTATTTTTTTAATAGTTTTTTAATATTTTTTGCATTGATATTATTTTCTTCTTTTTATAGATTTACTTTGTCAAACTTTGAAAGCCAAAAAGTAGAATGAAAGGGGTAAAAAACTAATGCAATCAAGTGAATTAATATAAAGAATCTAGTAAGAATCTATGTAGATTTCTTTATAGATTCGCTTGCATTATTTTCTTCCGCCATATTTCTTCCTTTGGTGCCAACTAATTTCAGCCCTCAAAAACCATCTTTTAAGATCTAGGGTGTATATTGAATAAATACACTAATTCTACACCCTGATTACATACGCTAACCCTTCATATATACCCTGGGTGTATACCATCCCTGAGTTACCCATCTGCCATTTGGCTAAGCAGCTGACACTATACGGCGGCAGTGACACCCCATCAAAATACAGTATGTTTTGGATTGGAATTTTGTTGATAAAAATGATTCCATGGGTTTTGATGCCTCAGATTCCAGGTGCTTGGAAACAGACCGAGTGCTGCAGGTGAAAGGAGCTATTTCGCTGTTTTTTGAAGCCTTGTCCCTGGTTTTGGAATTCGCCTGAGGGATATGCATGTTTTCATGTCACAGCGATCGCGTATAAAATCCAAGGGGGCTGTCTGCTTGCAGAAAAGGATACGGTGAATTGCATCACTCGTTTCCAAACTATCTTATAATAATGCGTATGGTACAATTTGTTCACTGCATTTGAACGTTGAATACCGTTTGTAACTGATCAGGCTTGACTGCCATAGGGCGAGGGCAACGGTATTTTGCCAAAGCATGTACCCTTTCGTTCCGAACAGACATTGTTATCCGTCTGTTCCCTGCAGAATCATGAGAAGGGGGGTGGATTCCACACGACGGAATATTGGAGTGTGGCTGAACCGAAATACCACGCCAGAACTTTCAAATCTTCAGGACACGACAGTTAAGAATTGTATGATGAAGTTGTAAATTAAAGTGAGTTTCTGGCTGCAGAGATTGAGTCTCTGAGAGTGGTCACCATCACTAAAGAGAAGCTTTTTTCAAATCGTAGTGAGACAAAATGTGTCCTCTCTCAGTAAATCACGAGTGGCCTACACCCACTGATTTAAAATTTCTAGCGCTTGGTTTAAGGTCTGGTGACACATGAAATGTGATTTGATCCAACTGTTGCCGTTGTGCTCAGATTGACACCAAACTGATCATTCCTGGAGAAGTGAAATGTGAATTTCATCGTCCTGCAGAAAATGTGCTAGCAAATCTGCAAAGTCTGCAAGGGCATATGCACATGCCATTACTGTAAAGGAGCCGAAACTGTTCGAATCCACTGTAAAGCCAACGCAAATTACAACGTTGCAGTGCGAGGCACGGTTGGCCATGGCACTTGCATGCTGATTGCAGATGACACAGACTCGAGTCAGCTGTGGCTGAAGGATGACAAGATGGCATGGATGTTTGACAAAGAGGGTGAATTTTCCATAGTACACAAGGATACGATGAAAGCCATCCGGGTTTCCCCGGAGGAAGGGAAACAAGTGCTTCTGGCAGACTACGATCCACGCAAGCTAGATGAGAGCTTGATCTGGTATCAGTCCCCCAATAGAGGCAGAAACTACCACACCATCTACAACGGCACATCGGAGACCGTGTTGCATGCACTTCGTTGCACGCAATGTGAATTAATGCAGCCATGCGCCGAGGGCAAGGCGCATATGAAAGAAAACACTCTAGTTGTGGTCATGAAGGACCGAACCAAGAAAGATGACCCTGCAATTGTCGCAATGAACCAACTGTGGAATTTCACTCCGGCTAAATCTTACTTCTAGCAATAGAAACACTTCAGGGTCAAGGTTGAACTTATCGACCTTAACTATTTTTCGCAGCTTGTTCAGACAATCAACAACATATATCATAACCCAGCTTTTCCTGCAATTTGAACAAGTTGAGACATAGTTGAGGATGGGTAAATTAATTCCATCTTCCACGACTGTAGATTCCTCGTGATGTGAAACTCCTGAAGTGGGTGACTACAATTCTGGTCCAACTGATGAGAGACTAACAATTTATTCTACTATCTGAATTGCATTTTCCTGTGAGAGGAATCGGCAGGTTTGTGATCAAGTAAAGTTAACTCAAGAATTTTACTTGTGTCCGCAAGATTTTGTTTTCTTATTGTTTTGACTTGATTTGCAATTTGTGGTTCTATGCGCTCAATTCCAAGTCACCTCAAATGCTTGTGAAAACCATCTTTTACAGAAAGATGTTCATTTATTGTGGCAAATCTTTTTTTATAGATGACAACATCTTGACTCGATAGAAATTGTGTTCAAAAAATTCTAATTGTTACACATTTTCTATCTTCCATTGATCTTTTTGCAAATTTCATTGCTACAATATGTACACATTACAATAGCATTCAATTATTTGTAGTAGAATCCACTCTCTACAACAAAATTGGAACTTATTGTAAAAAGCAAAAAAGAGCTTTGCAAAAAATCTTCTATCCCTTCTCTCCTATATAACAAACTTTACCCTTGTCGCAAGAGCAAAAAAAGGGCTTAGTGATAAAAATGAGCCCCCTCCTCCTTTATAGCAAGTTTACAAGAAGCAAAAAAAAAAAAAAAAAAAAAGGGAAAAAGAAACACTGGTTATGATGTCTAGCATTACAACAATATCCAACATCCAATATTACAACAACAAAACAAACATCATGACAATCCAACACCAAACATTGATACAACTATGAAACCCTCTCTTCTCTTAACACACTGCAAGGGAGGGGGATACATAGCTAGTATAATATATACTGAAGATATGCAATGTGACACCTATAAATGATTGGAACGCCTTAGCATGATTGTGCTTCAACACACCTGTGTCTTGCAATATATTTCGGGGTAGCTCAAATTTTCCAGGGCCCTGATCAGATCTGGGCCAACCTCGGGCTACCCCGAAACTATTGGGCGACCACAAAAATATGTGACTACCCGACTTGACCTGCCCGAATCATGCCAGGTTGCTCGCGCTGGGCAGCCCAACTTCGGCTGCGCGGGCTGGGGTGTGCTGCTTAGATCCATCCTCATTTGCCCGTCAAATGAAATAAAATGTGGAGGTTATAACTGGGGACCAGTTTTGTCAAACTGCCATGTAACCATTCTTGGTTTAGTCCAACTTTAGGGATCACTCATTGAAGACTGCATTCAGCTTAAGTACAATTGTTCTGGAGAACTAAAAATGTTACGACTTGGAAAATCAATTTACTTGTTTACACTGATGCACACTCAGTGAACATTCAATAATCGCATTAAATGTAACCGTAAGATGATATTATGAAATAAAAACAAGTAAAATAACATGGAGGAACAATAGAAACTAAAACAAAGGAGGGAAAATCTATTGAAAGAAATAAAAAAATCCACTGACAAGATGGTCATATGATGAATCTACAAACATTATATACGCACTATTTTTTACACTCAAGCAACCAAACTGAAGGGTGAAACTAACGCTCTGGCCCCTAATTAGGATTGTGACAAGTAGCCTGCCTAGGAGAAATTACAAGTTGGATAAAGGCCTGTTAGTACTACTAGATAGACAAAGCATTTGAAATCCGCTCTCATCCGCAACTTTGTTAGCCAAGTACTGCTATCTGTTGTGGCCAATGGCCACGATTTGACCCCACTTACTATCATCATGTCGAGCTCCTTCTCTTGTCCACTGAGATGGTGAATTGAGGACCTTGGACAAAACTCACAGCAGGACATCTGAAAGCATAATGAAGCATGTAGAAGACTACACCTATTTTCAACTGATGAGAGCTCACAGATCATGTCCCGCTCATAGTCTGGAGCAGGCCTCGTTGAGGATTAAACAGCCAGATCCCCGTTGAAATTTATCTCCTTTTCGTTTCTGGGTCCCGCAGGTGCTGCAACATCTGTTGGCATGAAGCGGTTGGAACCCTCCGTTAACAACGTTCGAAAATTAAAGCTCCTGCTTTTCTTTATACTTTTAGTTCTGTCTCGAGGGTCTTTTAGACGACTAATATCTCCAAAAGAATCTTCCTGTGAGCGTGATTCCATATACGCTTGTAAGTTCTTCATTAATGCCTCCAGACGCCGTCGGTATGTAGGCAATCGTGAAATGGAGTTGGTAATACCCTGAAGCCTGTGATGCAAAGTCCATATATTTACAATTGTTTACAATTCTACAACAATCTCTGTGAGCCACAGTTTTTCATGGCACTGATGAGCAATGCCAGGATACCACTCTTGTTCGTAAGTATTCAATCAAGTACAACTGAACACTCACTTAGTCGTTTTGTAGTTCCAATTTATGTGAGGCTTTAAAAACACTAGGGTGATACCTTTAGAAGCCAGAAACTTCGAGGGACAAGTATAAATTCAAAATAACAGCCCCAACCGTGCCAATTAAAATTGCATTTTTGGAGTGCCATCTTGAGTTATGAGTTCGCTAGCATGCAGCATAATGTTGTTCAATATAATACATCGACGCATTTATGATCTGCACGAGCAGGCTTACCGTCGGGCCATTGCTTGTAATTCTCCTTTTCTTACACCATCTTCAGGTCCTACACCACCATTTTCCCAGCTTTCCATACGCTGAGTGTCACCAACCATCAGACAAAGTTTTTCAAGAAAACGCTCCTCACTTTCTTGCAGATGAGCTGCCCGTAACTGATCTTTAATAGTCAGAAGTGGTTCAAAAAACCAGTCTGATATACGATCTCTGGGCCTGTTACTCGTGGTGACTTCGGTTCCATCGTCTGCCCAAGTGAGAACTGCAGTAGTAAGATACAGCTTAAAAGCAAATGAACCGTTTCACAATCAACTAGACAATCCAACGAGATACACTACGTTCAGAGAAGACGAGCAAAATATTTATGAAAGATCACCTTTGAATCCTAATAATACTCACACCAATAGAAGACCTTGAATGGTTCCGAAATAGCAGTCTAAATTTAAAGCTAGAAAAGCATTCCAATTGTAAGGCTTTTTCTTTTTAACTTGTGTTTGATGACTTCTCAAAGTATGTTTGTGGTATGCTTACAATCATCTCATGTCCTAAAGCTAGACGAAGAGGAAAATCACTCAAGATGAAAGATTTGTGGTAATATGATTTACATAAGAGAAAGCCAGTAGTATTCGATTTGGCCGAGCGCACGAGTAGACGTAGATTGCAATACGCTGGTAACCCAACTGTCATAATTTTACCCGTAGACTTGTTCCCCTTCACCGCAGCATCAATATCCGCCTGCTTCAATACGCCAGCATTTATTAAGGATTTTCCTTCCGCCTCCATAGCTTGAAAGGAAGCATCCACAATCTGCATCCAAAAACAATACCTTGAGACTAGATATCTGAAGCGATGAAACAAACATAGGACTTTGCTATCTGTTCCCTTAAAAAACCAGTTGGCACATACCACAAACATGGAATAGGGGTGACAACACTACTTGATTGGGGGCTAGTTGGATTTTCATCCACTTCCCATCCTCGAAAACCAGTAGAAAATTTCTATGTAAGAGTCAATAAGTTTTTCATATTAGTATATTACTTTCCACCCCATTCAGATAGTATGAATAATTCTTCGAGGTTAAGTTGTAACATTTTCCAAAGACCCAGCATAGTTTCACAATCACAATACTAAAATAGCTTACAAAAGGACTAAAATCACTCGTTTCAAGAGACACATATGTGTCTAAAGAAGTCCTTTGAGCATCAAGAATCCATTTTCTGTGAAATTCCGAATTTACAACGATTATGTGGTTATCCACTGAAAGTTTATTTCTAGAAAATTCAATCTAGAAAAATACAGAATAAGACCAGCCTGTAGAACTTAAATCTAATACATTGAATTTTTATATGCACGAAAGAAGTACCCTCACCTGCACGAGCTTCACTTCCTGTAAAGTGTGTCGGAGAGACTTTTGAGTGTTGAGCTGTGGTATGGCGGCCTTACGTTCAGGTTCTCTCTGAGAGCCTTCGATGTCCGATTTTCCAGCTGCTTCATCTACTTTCGAGCTGTTCTTTCGATATTTGGGCCTAGCTGTCCACAATGTAGATTAGATATATTGAAACTTGGCTACTCATGGAAACTATTGATAGCACAAGTCTCACACATAAAACAACTCAATGGATTATAACATAAAGTGGAGTAATTTCTGAGAGGAACTCACAAGCATACTCATGAAGGATTAACAAAAGTCTGTCATCAATAAACTATCGGGTTTATAAAACTCTTCTCTCCGCTAGCAAGCAAGACAATACCTTGGTAGACATGATCCTTCATGAGTATGAAGAACATCGTTGGAATATTCGTCAAACTCTGCCACTATAGCAACTATATAATTTAGCCCGCATTTGTATGACATCTCCTGCAAAAAGGATAGAAATTCTCAAGATGTGGTGGCTCTAAAGATAAGATTGAAATGTATAACAAACAGTCATGTTTGCGACTAATGGCTAGAACATTTTACGAATGTATGTCATTTTTCAGTTAATCTCACGCAAAATTACGAACAAACCATCCACGGGATTTTGAACCCATACGGAGCAGCAAGAATATAGGCAACAAAAAAAACTTACCTGGTACACCACAACAGCACTGTACAATCCAAGGAATGGACTGCAGATGAAAGCAGTGAGTGCAGACGCCACAACTACGAAGGGCCAAAAGACCAACGCAAGCCCAGCGAAAGGCACACATGCCGCCTCCAAGCAAGGACCGTGTCTAGTCACCAGGTCTCCCAATATTCGCCGCCAACCTTTGAAAAGCATAATTGGTGTTTTGCAAAATGCCACAATACCTATTGCTGGAGTGTCCACAAGTACTCCTGATATTCCAACCAATGCACATACAGGAAGCTCGTGTAACCTACACAAAAAACCATATCCTTACGCGTGCTCCTGATCCAAATATCCAAATCAAATAGTTCAAAACAGCAACAATAAATGTGATATATCCCTGAGATCTTAACGCTAGAATAAATGAGAGAGGTAAGGGAGATGATTTTACGTGATTTCAATAGGCTTGCCATTTTTAGGTTCCCCGAGACGAAACTCGTCAAGGGAATCTAAGATAGAGTGATAGACGAAATCAAAGAAGTCCCGCACAGTAGTACAAGATCCAGTCACAGTGCTCACAGTGCCATCCTGAGATAGCCGAGAAAGATCAGCAATTCATCACATTTTAACGAGGAGAATAATTGTAAAACTGTCAGCAAATGAAAGTTACAATCGAAATTAATTGCTCGAACCAATATCCCAAAATATTAGGTACAGTCTTAGATGTTCAAAATACACAAGAAACAGACAGCTTGTGGAGGTTCCAAGAATTTTAACACATTAGAGAGCAAGCTCTCCTTACCACAAAGGCGTGATAGAATTTCTTCTTTCTACCTTCTCCCACAGCTTCAAAAGTTGCTACCAAAGGTTGACCAATTCCATAACCCAAGCCCGTGACAATGCTTCCAACTGCTGCTACAATTGGCCAGAGCACCAGTGGAATTGGTAGCAACAAAATAATTAGCGTCTTCAATACAGCTCCTAGCTGCCTCGTTCTGTCAAACAAACCACATTATAATAATAGCATAATCAACAAGAAGTTCTCGGTGCTTATAAACAAGAACGTTTTTACTAATACTTGTTTACGAGAAAGCAACAAACGTTCCATGCTGGCAACTGACTCAAGTTGCAATAATGCTCAAGAAGAACATGCAATGGAAAAAAATGTGTAACACGCCTGTTTGAAATGCGTATCCAGAAAAAAATCGAATCTCAGACGACAGGATTTGAGAATTCTGAAGGTATCAAACTTGCACAATTCTTCTACAAATGCTGTTTCTGCTCATGCTGGTTTAAAATAAAAGCTCAAAATCATTTCACACCATCCAAGCAGGAGCTTAGGACATCCGTTATCCGCCTGCATAAGATACGGAACGTGGCCAACAATGTATGAGTGCGTACAATGCGATAGTTCGAAACATGACCACCACGTGCACTGGCCAAAGTCCGATCACCACTGCCGTGACTCCGCAAAGAAAGATCAAGGCTGCCAACGGTCCGAAGATGGCACCTGCACAATATTGGATATTCAACGTCAAAGAGGTCCAAGCATATTACGAAGCAAACATGTGCATAGTCCATGAGGCACCGATCCAAGTATGCAATATACCTACACTTTTATACCCTGCTAGCATGGCTACACTTCAGCTTGCACGAATAATAGGAGCTTCCCACTTTTGCTCTCTAAAATCAAACTTTTGATCAGTGATCGTAAGATCAATTCAAGGTATGCATGCAATTCTCATCAGACACAAGGACAATGCTTCACTCCACTGACTGAAAAGGGCCGAAGTCTAAGTAAGTCCACAAACACCTCAAATGGGCATTGGAAAATGGACCCAATGAAGAGTGCGAACAAACCCCTCTTAAACAAAAGTTGTTTAGGTAGCCACCAATAGACTCAAATCAATTAAGAAAACTATGCTTTGCGGAAGAAACAATTACCTTTCAAGAGTCCGAGAATGAACAACATCAAGAATAATAGAATAAACCATAATAGCCTGGAAACTGTGCCTAGAGGTCCTGCCGATATTGATTTTAAAAAACCCTTTTTGCCAGTTTCGTTCGCCATGGCTTCACTTGTGAGTCCCCTTTCCACAGTCTAAAAGATCTTCTCCTATTTCACCTGTACCTCTGCCATTCTTGGAATGAACTGAAACAAAATGAAAATCAGCTATGGTTTCCCTGTTAAATAAATCGCGTAATTCTTCATCTCAAAAATCCTCCTGTGCATACTGCAGGGTGAGCTGCTCTATGACCTCGTGTCTTCAAGATTCTGTACAAACCCTTTCTTCACCTGCAGCGTACTCCCATCCATTCTTTCCAACTGTGCTGCTACTGAAACCGAGCTCTGAATAGAATAGCCCAAAATTTTTAACTCCGCTACATCACCAGGAAATCTATTTATTGAGGATTGATCTGTGCATAATCACGAAATTAGTCAGCCATTTATTTCCAAAATAAAAGAAAGATGATCGAATAAGCACTTCTATACCTTCATGCCAACCACACATCCAGAGGAAAAATTTCTAACCCTACTAAAAAAATGGAATCTCTCTCTCTCTCTCTCTCTCTCTCTCTCTCTCTCTCGCTCGCTCGCTGCGTGTGTTAGTGTGTCCGTGTGTGTTTGTCCGCGATTAAAGGCCGCAAAGCCCCTAGGATCGCCTGAGCATCACCTTAACTTGTAAATCATACACACACTGAAAATTTGCTCCTAAATGTTTTACTTAAATTCAGGTTCCACCCTCAAGGAATTCTAATTCGTTTAAATCATTTTCACTCCAGATCACTAAAATCCGTAATGCACAGGGGTTATTCATTTCAACCCGCATGTTGTTACGCTGAAGCTGAAACTAACAAAACTCCACTCTACCTTTGCTAGGCATGACTCACTCAGTAAGCTGCTTAAGAAATTTCGGGAGCTAACCAACCTAGCTCACACAACGGGAATGATTACAAAACAAATGGTGCTTCCGCACAATTACACCCAAATCACGTCCCGGCCAAGTCTCAGTAACTATTAGCCAAAATTCATACCCTCTCCGGTAACATGGATATTCAGGGTCATTGCACTTCTCCGAACCTAGCTCTTCCATAAACAACCTCTTTGGTCAACAATTACACGAAACCCTGCACTACACTACAACAACAAGTTAAAGAGCCCGACTTAGCATCACCCTAGTTCCTGCCACAAAATCCTACAAACAGGTACCTCCTCCATTCATATCTCGCTGACACTGAAGCTCTCAGTTCTAGATCAACGGGATTTGTGCGAAGCATCACATATGCTGACATCACCCAGGACCCCTTCATCATATTCTTTATCATCGTCAAGCTAGATTCCATCCAGTTTGAGAAATCGTCTTTCTTCAAATTGGATGTTTAAGTAGTTGCTTTTCAGAGAATTACTTGATCGCACTGAGCTTGCAGCCTGTGGACCATGTGTGCCCTGAAGAATTCCTCGTTTTTTAATAAAACCGTTGACAACGATTTGCCAGCGTGAAGTAACCATGTACTTACTATTAGGTCTCCGCCACTTGTCGCTGGCATCGCAGTTTCAGGCGGGTTATCTGAAGGCCCAAGGTGCCTAAATTTCAGGCCTATTTCCTCTCCTTCGGTTATGGTTCCTCAATTTGTCTTGTAATTTCAACAGCTGGCGTTCAGTTGGTGCCTCGTCACAGCACACATGCCGTTTTTGAGAGTTTCTGTCCCCATTTCCTAGTCTGCTTCCCAACAAATAAAGGCTGCCATTTCCGGTGCAGTTCCGTTGCAGTGAGATCAACAACTCTTAAATACCGATGTCCATCTAGTCGCAAAATTAATATGATGGCCATCGCACAGCGCATGTCTTGCAGAAAGGTCGGCAAGGAGTTGTCGACAACGCTGAAGAACTAGGTGTTGGGAACCAAGCTTTTTGTCATCTTTCGAGGTCTGGAACATACACGATTGCTCTACTCTTGAAACAAGTAACATGAGACCGTGATTGCAACCTATTGTAATGGTGCACACGGAGTCCCAAGCCTCCACGGTGCAGTGAACTTTTTTTCTCTGGTTAGTATGCTGAGTGTTAGAAGTAGCTGCGCGTGCCTCTCGAGCAATACGTGTTCTCCTGCACTCTCCAACCGTCATCTTCTCATTTGACCGCCACAGGTTCTTGCAATCAAACTCAAAGTGCTCTCAATCCTCCCAATCTTTTACCGCCGCATTTCTCTCAAAAATGGATCGACAAGCTGCGAAGCTCAAGTTTATTCTCCGTCACGAGAACTGTGAACATGAAATCATTGAAGACGAAACCCTCAACTCGACCTCATCCGGAAGTCGTGACGACGTGTGTAAACGAAGCAAGAGAAATAAGTGTGCGTCATCACAAATGTGGATTACAGTTTATGGAATCGACAGTGCATGAACGGAGGTCTCAGGTATCTCGGAAAGCTAAGAATAGCTACTCCGGAGCGGCATTCCTGATGCCCCCGATCTCCTCGTGCGTTGGCAGACACCTTGCGAGCTTCGCACATCCCGCCACCAATCCCTTCATCTTCGCCAAGTATCCATTTAATATTCTCTGAAAAAGATTCTAATGAACGAACAGAATTACCACGTGGCCCGTATTCATTACAGCGGATGATGCTGTGATGAAAAATAAAAGTATAGGATTGTGCTTTTTCTCGTTGTTTGCAAGCTGTTGCAAAACTCAAGATAATATGAATCCTCTTTCAAAAAACTTTGATTTGAAAAATTATTTATTTATTTACTTTGATTTAAACTACTACATTGCTTTGATAATCCATAAAATTGTTTTTTTTTAAATTGATCAATCAATTTGGCATTAATGACACAATCAAATAACGTATAATAATTACATAATAAAAAAAAAAAGTTGTTCGAAAATAAACATAATTGAAGCAATTTCAATAGAGATAATCGTAGCAGTGAATATCTGCATGAAGTAACAATAACAGCAATAAATATGTAAAAAGTCAAATTTAAATTTAAAATCTTTATTTTTTATTTACAAGGTTAAATTTTGTTTCTTACATACACAGTCATCATATTTTAAATAATTACCTATGAAAATCAATATCATCCATACACACAACCCCTGCATGTGTAGAACGTGTATTTGAACCATTGGTTCGCTGATAAATCACTACCTAACTTTTGCTGGTAGCAATTAGTTCTAAAAATTGGATTTGCCATAACCAGTTCGCTTAATTTTAAATCCATTGTATTTTGGAAAGATGTACACCTATTCTGGCGGCATATGGAGAGAATTTCACCCATATTTCTAAAAATGCCGCAATGAATTTTGCTACAAGTAGTCTCCATCAAAGTTATTATTAAAGCTGACTTTTGCCAAGTTTTCCACAGAAATGGCATTTTAACCTTCGGAATGTATGTTCCTTTTTTGAACATGGAGACGAAGATAGTGCGATCCATACATCTCCATTATCAACAAGAGACATCCTTGAAGGAGGGAAAGTAGTTCACATCTACCATGACATGATCCTTAGTTCCCACTTGCACCTAGATCCAACCCAACCAACCCTAACTCATTCACTTATCCTTCCTCAACACTGCTATTCAGTAAAGCCAAGAGACTAGACTTGCAAAGTCCAATGCGGAAGAGTACCTTAATAAGACACTCTCCAGGAGAAGACAAGACTATGAGAATGGCCAGCATAGTCAAGCACGACTCAAAACTCACAAAGAGTTGGCACAATTGAATTAAGGAGTGTGAATAGGCTTACCACGATGTCGAAGCCGATGATTGTAAGGCCGAGTTTCTTGCGTAGCCATACAGCTGCTTTCTACACAGCTTCCACGTTCAGACTTCCATCTCCTTCCACCACTGTGTTTGACAGTAATTTACCGTCTCCCTCAAAGCTTGAAGGCATAGACTTTAAACTGGGATTGTCACAGTATAGTGTAAGAATTTACTTCAAACTTCATGATGAGAAAAACCAAAAATCTCAACATGTTACTTGAACTGGGTTTTCTCTGCAATGCAATGACTGTATGCGGGCTTATAGAAAAAGTAATAACTTATACTAGTTTATTTACAGTACACCGTAAATCTGCAGAGGCAATTAGTCCAATCCGGCTGTAGCCTAGGTCTCTATTTTTGGACCTAAGAGATACATTCAACATTCATGATTTAACAAGCTATATTCTTGCATAATCATGACATCAAAAAAATAAGAGACCATAATCCTACTAAACATACGTTTAATACGATAATACCTGTCGAAAACCAGTGCTGACACGACTCCAGTCGAACCATCTGATATGGCCATAGAGGCCGCGTTTGGCATGGATTTTTGGCAGGAATGCATAACTTTATCACCTATAATATAGAACTTATAAACACATGAACCATGATCGACATACTCCTACATGATTTAGCACCACAAAACACCAAGATCAGTACCCTAAGAATGTCTTCAAATGTCTTTACAAGCACTTCGAAATCCAAAGATTATTCAGAGGGCAAAGCTCAAAAGTTAGAAGTGAATAAAACCTGAATCACAGCTGGAAGAGGCATAGCCAGGTTGACGTAACCCTCTTTCTTGAAAACCACAGCCTGCATTCACACTATAACCGTAAGAAAGCTGCTACAAAGCTGAGCGCATCCACGATTAAAATAGTTGTGCCTGGAGCAGGTATACTAGAAGAAGGCTAGGCCACAGTATAAAAGCGTTTCAACAGAGCCACAATACCATTGTGTGTGCATCGTCAGTCTCACAAGCCATCATGGTCTTCACAATTGTAGGAAAACCCACATTAACTGCCTCTGTTAAATAAGGTTCTTCAAGATCCTTCACCTGCAAGAACCAGGCAATGTGGTTAAAATCTAAGATTATTCAATCAGTACTAATTCAGCCAAATGCGCTGCGTAATGCATCATTCAGATATAAGATCTCTCGACCCAGACGTAATAGCAAAATCAAGATATCAGGATTCGTAGAAACCACCAAATTGCAGTAGAAACAAATATACATGGCCTCATCATTACCTCCACAAAACGCGGTGCTCGAACAACGGTGGCATCACTAATTTTTTTTCATCTTCCAAATCATTCAAGACTTCACGAGTAAGTGATCGGTCTAGTATAGGAGCGAGCCGGTCGATCGAGTCGACAACACATTTTTCAGGATGCTCTGCAAGATATCTGCACAAGCATAGCCGGTTAAATTTGTCCATCATAAACATTGGCATAGAGAGTTCTGAAGCTTCTATTGCAGCCTACATAAATAGGCTCTTCAAAATTCTCTGAATACTGGGTAAGGATTACGACATTAAGCCACAAATATTAGGACATTCTGTAAAACTTAAAATAAATACCTCTGAAGTGACTTTATACTATCTGAATAGTGGATGCGATCTGCAGGGTTTGAAGTATGTATTGCAGACACACTAACGATTTCGTCGGTTGCCTTGTGCAGAATAACATTTACGACATCTAGCTGTGCTTCCATGGATCGGTCAGTCTGAAGAGGAACGAAAGTCAAATCGTTGCTTGTTGGTACGGCGGATTCTGTATATCCAAAATGAACCGAAATAAGGCATTTACATAAATACAAGTCACCTGTTAGTTCTCTGGAGGTCCGTGATCACAAAATCGACAGCGTTGCGCTGATATGTGAAGTTCACATATCAGTCTTCGTGATCCGTCCGGAGGTAGATATTTTCCTACAATTTAAGTTATGCTTATGAGATCAACGAAGCTCCCAAAAATGGAAAGTAAACGAGTTCGAATTGTATTTTTTTTTTAAAAAAACAACTTTGTTTTTTATTAAATGGAAAAAAATATTTCATACAAATGGAAGGACATCCTACGTATCCTTCAAAAGGACAGGAGAATAACGCCAGGGCAAAGAATGGCAAGAATTTCAAATAGACGATTACCTTCAAGAAGTCCTTCTCTCGACTCCACTTCATTAAATACCCGACAATAAGTAACTCCGCTCCAAAGGCCTGCTGACCAACTATAATAAGTTAGCATGAAAAAAACTCGAAGCGGATCTGAAAACGTATCGATATTGGCATTGAGACCGCTCAAACGGAAGACAATACAAGGATTTGGAAACACCTGCACTGTGTTGTAAAATTAATAAACGAAAAAGATCTCGCATACGAAAGGCAAAATATATCTGTACGGAAAAGTGGCTTTTTTAAGACAACAATGTGTCAAATTAAGAGAGTCAGTGCCTTCTTGTTCAACGCTGCTACGGCTGCAAATAAGTCATCTATGGGTTGAATAATAGATGCTTTTCCTGTGGCACCTCCTTGCCCTGCATAAGATACCAGGAAATTTTGTTCTGAGATACAATAAAGCATCTGTCAGACCCCTTACCATGCAGTTGTGCAGCCTTAGAGTAAAATTAGAGCTAAAAGCAAACTGTTTAGACTACCAGACACTGCAAGCTAGACGTCCAGCCTAACTCCAGCCAAACTTCAAACGTGAACAACCTATACTGTTGTCTCATCATCATCTAACGTGGTAGAATACAGCTACTAATTGATGGATAATGCAAAATTGAACTCATGGCTCTTTAATTAAAAAATTTGACATAATAAACTAGATTTCGACGAATTTTATCAACTTAAATTATGAGTGTATGTGTGTGTGTGTCTGTACATCCTTACATTGAGCCGATGAGTGTTCTGCGCAAGATATTAATGACCAAGTCAAAATGCAAACCTAAGTAAACGATGTTCCAGCCTGACGCAGCCAGCTCAGTCACAGTGGATTCAACATTTGAAGCCACGAACACAGACTGGGAGGCTTGCACTGGCCAAGCATCCTTCAGAGCCTCGACTATATTCTCGTCTGCATCCACAGTCACTACCTTCACAAATTCTGACACGCCCCATTGCTTCAATTGATCGACTTGTAGATATCAACACAAGCATTCAGATTCGTCGGTATTCATTGATTTCTATTTCATGATGGAAGTGAACAGTGTCGATTACTGTCCATAATCAGCAAAAATGAATCATCATCTAATTAAATGTTGCAACTAACTCTCATGCGGGTGCACTAATCTTAAATATATATAAACTTGATACAGAAAGAACACTTGAAAAACGTCTTACAAACCTTCCCAGAGGGATCCTGCCCAGCAGTATACAGCAATGCCTGCACAGAATACTTATCAGTTTATAAACGAGAAAAAAGTCATCAAAGGTAAAACAGAGACCAACAATATCTCCAAAATATTACTACTGAGCATGTTTAGTCTTCGTGACCAGGTTGCAGGGTTAATTCCGTCCGCATTCCACAGCAATCGCTCATGTACCTTGACAGAAGTCGTGCAATTAAGATCGACAGCTTCGCAAAGTGGTCAAGGATTATGTGTTTATTCACAAAATAGAAGAAATCCAAGCTCAGTTTACGATAACACAAACGCAGGTATCCTGGCTACACCCTAATTCACAGGCTCTTAACATCGAAAGGGCCAAAAACAAAACCTGGAACCCTCCATTGCGGTAAACTGATAGCATTGGTTGACCGAAACGAATCAGGTCCGTAACGTACTTACTCGTGCTTTGAAATATAAATAGATGATTAGAAGAAAGAGAGAGAGAGAGAGAGAGAGAGAGAGGGGGGGGAGAGAAAAGTGGAAGGAAAAGGGGGTATGTTGTGCGAGTAGAACAATCTTGCGCAGGTATATATGAATTCGTGGAAGCAAGGTACTGACCCTCGGAATCAAAGGTCGTCACAAAGTGATCGCATGTGAAAATCACAGGATGAAATTGGTGGCTTCGTGTTATCACTCACTAGCGACATTTCGGCGGTAATATAGCACGGAGCAGGCGCAAAGCAAGAATGCACGGAGAAGGGCAAGAGGAGTAATTCTTACAACATGAAGGTTCGAATAGGCCAGCTTTATCAACAACTTCTCCAAAGACACTGATCCTTCCAGGAGCGAGCTCTGCAGTAATACTCCTCTCATCGCCATAGTGGAGCGATCTTCTTCACCTCAAATCCCAGCAAATTGAACCTCTGCACTACTTCCAAAGAGCGCAATGAGCCAAACGAGGACGGCAAGAAGTGATGAATAAGAAAGAAGAGCGATGAAAACGAAGAAGAAGGAGAAGAAGACTACAACTACTACTACTACACTGAAAGAAATGCTCTAAACCATACTCATTAAAACAATACAGAAAACTGGAAGGAAGAAGATGGAAGCTATGCCTGCCAATCTCACTTTCTATGATTGCAAACGCAGCAAACAAGCAGAGAGGCAAGAGCAAAGGAACGAAGATCAGATAAGAGGACCAACGGGACATGCGAAGGAGGACGACGACGACGACGATGGGCCACAGCAACCTCCGCGATGGACAGAGGAGGCAAATTAAGTGGGAAATTCCATGGAAAAGTGTTTCCTGCCATTCACTATACTCTGATTATTCTTCTTTCACACTTTATTCGACTCATTAGGGCACTATCACGTACATTCATGGCAATGTCTAATTACAAAATCATCTTCTAAAATCATGTACATGTTTGGAATTATTGCCTTTTTTGTTACAACAACTTCTTTATGTATTACCATTTTTATTGTGTTAGCTGTCATTTGATTAAAATGCTCATACAATAGTTTTTATTTTATTTATTTTTAATTTCCTGTAATATGTTTTACAGAATAATGTGTAAAATTGTCTATATATTTAGTTGTACTTTGAAGTTTGTTTTAGACTGAGAATTATCTGGAAAGTTGTAAGGTACTTAAATTATTGATGATTTAAAAATTATAAAGTTGTTATTGAAAGAGTTGTTGCAATAAAATGCTTGTTTATAAGAAATTTCCCTGTCATGTTTTTTGATTTAATAAGATATATTTTATGTTTTTTATTTTTCACTATGCAAGCATTATTAAAACTCTTTGCATTAAAGGCTTAATAGTTTGATTGGTTTTTTTTATTTTTTTATATGTAATTTTGAAATTGTTCCAAATGAGTCTCATATATTTGATATCTTTAAAATAAAACTTATATCAAATTTTTATTGTAAATTTAAAGACTAGATTTTTTAAAACCTGAGCATTTTTTACAATACTCAATAAGTTATTTTCGGAAAATTGCACATAAATATGCTATATTTGTAGGAAACTTGGTTGCAGTTTGTTATCACCTTCAAAAAATTCATTTTAATCTGGCTCAATTACGTGTTTAAAACACAAGTACATATCATTCTTTTTATCCTTCTTTTTATTTCTTCTTATTATTACTAAATATAGAAAATGTAAATTAAACTAAACAACTTTTTATAACAAGATTAAATGTCCTCATTGTACTGTAATTTGATGCTTAAGTGATGTCCTCATTTGCCTAGTGCATGAAATCCTACACATGTACATTATTTATACCATGCTAATAAAATTGTTGAATAAACTTATATTTGAGGTAAGTTTTAGAAATTTGAGTTTTCTCAAGGTATATCATAATCAACATTACCCTAATGTTACATTAATATATATATATATATATATATATATATACATACATCCACAACAAAGTATTATACCAACATTTATAAAAATTTATGTTGCATTGACTTAATTTTTTCATGAGCTTCTACAAAGTCAGAGATTATAAATATCAAATTGTATCATATACATATAAAAATAATATATTTCAAGTTATAATGTAACAGGAGATTAAAATTAAAATGATGTGTGCAGATTTTTGTTATAATTACAATGCATGCATAGACTTTTTGATATTTTAAAATGTTTGTAATAAATTAAAATTTTAAAACAGAAATCAATTCAATCTTAGAAAGTCTAAAAATGCAATGATACTGATTGAACAAATAAAAGAAAGAAATAAAAAATTATTGATGATTAAAAAATATAAATTGAAAGGATATATATATATATACATACACACACATACATTTGTATATATACTAAAACAAAATATCATATTATTATAAAAGATAAGTTATAAAAGACAAATGTTATTAAAATAAACAAAATACTACATATGTATGCTTCAAAAAAATCAAAAATTATACTAAATATTACCTTATTAATTAATTGTATCTAAAATACTAATTTTATATGAGAGCTAAAAATAAATTATAAGAAATTCACAATTCTAGATTGTAAAGATATATTATATTAATATGATATTTGTATAAAATAAATTATTAAATTATATAAAATATTATGATGTTAAACAAATTTTGAATAATGATTTGAATTATAGATGTTTGTTATTGTAATTTTTTATTTTTTTATTTTTTTATTACATGATTGACATAGTGATAAAGAGTATTTAAAATGTATACAAAAATTTCCAAAACATGCAGCTTAAAGTTAAAAATATAATATTATATTTATATATATCTCTCTATATATATTTATTTAGGAATATTTTTTATATTTATAATGTTTTAAAAATAAATTATAATTAAATAATTTAATTTAATATTATATATATTTTTTATTAAATAAAAAATAGTTTCATAAAGAAATCTTTGAATATCTTTATAATATAGTTTAGATAATTTTATAAAACATAAACAGTCTTCACATCCAAAAGCCTACTTTGAAAAGCCACAATATAAAAGACTTATAAAAATTCTTCCTCTGGCAAGTAAAAGCTCTTTTCTTTGGAAGCCTTGGCTTTTAAAGATAGTATAAAGTTGAGAAGGGTATGAAATGGACTTGATTATTTTTTCATATAATGAGTCTAAATGTGTTGGTTTATACATATATATATATATATATATATATATATATTATTTTTTTTAATACAAAAATAGAGTGTGCTTGATGAATTAATGGAGTAGAAAAAGTACAACTAACTACTTAACTCCTTATACTTGGAGGCGGGGCTAAGAGTGCTAAAAACAAGGAGTCGCTACGAAAACAAGTTCATCTATATTTTTGTATATAATCACCTTCATTGAAGTATTCTAGAGTTTTATTTAATTACTTTGTCATTTTTAAATCCAAGTATGTATTTAGCCATCTAAGAATTGTCCCATCTCTTGAATAGGGAAGATTGATGTTGTAAGTGTTTTGCTAATTTGTTTTTGATAAATTTCTAATAAATTTATCTATATTCAATAAGACCCTTTCAAACTATGCTTCTAATATAGAGTGTACTCCATATTTCATTTTTAAAGACAAACTTCTTTTTTTATTTCTAAATAGTCTATAAACAAAGTCTTTTAATAAAGACCAAATCTTATTAAAATATTTGAATCTAAAAGGAAGAATTTTTACAAAAATAGCTTATTATTAAGTGAAGGATTTTTAATGGCTCCAATTCCAAAAATTAGATGTTAATTTATATAAAAGAAAAGTAGTTCAATTCTAAATGTAACAAGTTTGATAATAGTTCCAAAACTAACGGAGAATGGATCCATGTGTTTAAAATTAACATATAACACAATAAATATTAATATTAGGATTTTTTTTTTTTTTTTTTTTTTTTTTCTTCATGGTGTTAACCGCTATACCTTTGTAGCATATAAGCTAAATGAACATATCCTCTTTACAAAAATGGAGGTTGAACCAAGTGTCTTTTCTATTAAATAAAAAATCCTAACTAAAGAGAAAAGACCATTTTTGTGCCACTAGATTAGTAGTATAGCTAATGCTTTGAAGTAACTTTCTACCAAGTTTGTTAGATTAAGTCATGAATTCTTCTCTAATAGTCCAAGAATATGAGAGAGGTTCAAAGGTCAAATCACTAACTAGACCATAGAAAAAATCAAGGCTAAAAGCTCATTTTCTTGCTAGTTTTGTTTTTGGAACATCTCTAATAATTTTCAAAAATCCTTCTACTTAATTTTTATTGTCTTTTAAGTCTTATTCAAGAATTTTTTTTTATCAAAGTATAAGGTTCTTAATACCTATTCAAAAAATATTTAATTTCCATAAAATAAAATAGTATAAATCATTTATTTTCTTCTACATCCACATATTCCAAAGGAAGTTAAAGTACCACATCAGCAAGATGATCTTAACTTGATTTATATAATCCAATCCAATCATTGGATTTTAGAAGGGCATTATCATATTGAAGTATATTTTTTCTAGAGATTGAAAAATGAATGTAAAAGAAATTTCAAATAGAACTATAAAATAGTAAAGTGTCGTATATAGATATTGCTTCTTTTATAGTGAGAGGAACCATGGACTCTTTAAAGAGATTTTTGTCACAATGAAGGCTATTTGAATGACTAAATTGCAACTTGATGTAATTTTAGGTGAATATTAATTTAAAAAATTAAAGATTCTACTATAAAACAATAATTCTACATATTATAAAAAGAAGTAAGAGAGTTGAGATAAAAGAACTTACATATATATATTCAAACTTTTCCTATTTTATTCTACATTTTAGACCTAGTATTCTATGTATGATTTGGAATAAGTGATCAAACCAGATCTAGTACCTAAATTCTAAAAACAATAAATTTAACATCCATCATTCTAAATCTAAAAAAAATATTGAATATTTGTATTGACTTAGTTGAAGAGCCACCAAAATCCATTTGGATAAGAAAGCTTTGGTATCTTTTTTTAGATTGATGATACCAAGGTCTTTTTCTTCACAAGCTTTACAACAAATAAATTATGTTACTTTGGATCAAATTAAGGAAGTAGTATTTTTTCACAAAATAATTTTAACCATTTATTTAATTTCTTGAATAGCCTTCATAGAGCTAACATATATAGAATTTGGATAAGATAAATAACATCCATAATAACTACTTGGAGCCATCTTTGAATAATTTTGGTTTTAATTTTATAAAAATTATTTAAGAATATAATTGGCCTTCAATTGCTCAAATTTGGTTTTAATTTTATAAAAAATATTTAATAATATAATTGACTTTCAATTGCCCAACTTTGGTTTTAATTTTATAAAAAGTATTTAGTAATATAATTAGCCTTTAATTGCCCAATTTTGTCTTTTTATTGCTTTTATATGCAAAAACAAGATGTCTTTTGATAATGCTATGTGGAAATTGGCCTTTAACTAAAGCATGGTTAATCATGAAGATATAGTCATTTTAAATGATGTGCTAGAAAGTTTAAAAAAATTTAATACTTACTTGATCCAAATTAGATGCTCTGCCTTTAGCCATCTACTTCAATTTTATATCTATTGAATGGCTTAGATAAATCCTTATTTATATTCTTTATAACCTTCTATGGAATATTATTAAATAAGAAAGATGTGTCTTCTCCAAATTTCTTGGATCCTTGAAGTTTTTTTTATAAAGATTAGAATAAAAATTTAATAAAACATTCTTTAAATCTTAAAGATCTCTTTGTAGTTTACATTGGAAATTTTAAAGTTTTGTAATAATGGATTTATGATGACTATTTTTAATCATAGCATAAAAAAATTTATTAGTGTTGTCTCTTATTTGTCTCCATTTAATTTGAGCACGTATTGACCTCCTTTCTTATTGCCAGTCTTTGAATTGGTTAAAGGATACTTGAACTTATTTAAGACAAGCTTGAAGGCCAATATCTTGAAGATTTGCTTGAAAAATGGAATAGACTTCTTATACTTGACCATGTAATTTGATGTATTGTCTTGACCATAAGAATGCTTGTTCTTTATAAAAAGACTTGTAAAAACATATAAAAATTTGCATACAATAAATAAATAATCCTCTACTAATACAATGAGACCAAATCATATTAATTTGTTGAAGAATCCAATGATTGTTTAGATAATAAATATTTATTTTGAAATTGAATGATCTAGCTTTAGATTTTTATAAATAAAAAGTAAATTTAATCAAAAGGTGATGAAATAATGTGTTGTCCTCTCTTATATAATAGTCTTGAATTTGATTTTTTTGGAAAAAATGGAAGCTAAAATAAAATCTATCTAGCCTTATCAAAATCCTTATTCTTTCTTTTTATTATATCAATAATAGTTTAATAAATTGCCTTCTTTAAATGCATCCACTAAGAGAAGGCAAGAATAAAAATAATTCCACAAGTTTTCTCATCTTTGAATAATAGTCTACCACAAAATAATGATTTGTCTCTTGTCCTCTCAACCATATTCTAATCTACTTCTAAGATGAGTAGAATATTAGAGGTAGGTTATTAATTAAGTCCTCCCAAAATTTTCATATTTTTTATTTTTTGATGGATGCATAGATGTTTACAATCTCAGTGGATTCTCCAAAGAAATTAAAGAGCATGATCCATAACAATCTATTATGCATGAGAGCCCTTATATTACTAACTAATTATTTAATTTCTAGAGAGATTAGCATGTAAACATCTCTAGATCTTGCACCATCAAGATTATTCACATAGCTTGGGTTTGCTTCTAAAATATAAAAACATGCATTGGGCCACAAGAAATTGTCTAATTTTTAGGCCTTTAATCCACATAACTTGTGCTCTTGAATAAGAATAATATTGTATTTTAGAAAAGTGTTATGAATATAATTATAAAGTTTCAATATTTTTGGAGGGTCATTTAGATAAAATCTTTAACTTCATAAATTATTAAAGAAACAAAGGCATTGATACATTTCATCAATAAGCAATTTCTTTTTTGGAGATTTAAAGTGATATCTTTCTTGAGATAAAGAACCACATTCATTACCTTTTCTCAGCCCATAAGAATTAAGATTTGAATAAGTTATTGAGTTGTCCAAAGAAATATTACTCTTCAACTACTCAAAATCTATGATGTGTGTTATAAAAGGGTAATAGGGATGGGAGCTTGTCTGCCTATGTAAATAGCGTCTACTATTGCTATTCTTGATTTTATATAAAAAAAGAGATTTTATTTTATTTTTTTATTTTTTTATATTATTTTGATCCATTGAAATCTTGAATTTGACTCTGTCTAACCATATTGAGTGCCTTATGTTTGGATAAAGAACTAAAGCAATGAATCACCTCACCTTGCATATCTTCTTAAAGATCATCCATGATCTAATTGCATAATATAACTTTGATAGGAGTAGGAGAAATTACCTTTGAAGTTAGCATTTGTATCTAGTAAATGAATCTCGATCCAATGTCTTGAATAATAATAAAGTGAGAAAGAGGTTGGTCTTGTAGAAAAAATTATGAGTTTAAACCCCATCAGTGTTGTCTTCTATAAGTACCACCTTTAGTTGTGATTGGGTGACAAATCTTGATCATGAATCATATCCTAGTCACTATCAATATACAATATACATGGGAGGAGTGATTTCTTGAGGGTATATCAATCCAAGCCCAATAGGATTGCTACCCGCTGGGACTGGATGATGTATATATTCCGTTTGGCCTTGAGAGTTCCATCAAGACGCATCCGTCTCTTGACATATTTGTATCAACATTCCAGCTTCTTCTACCGATAGAAAGTACCTCCAACTGAGTCATGTGAGCCGACTGTCAAGGAGACTCTTGCTGCCTCATAGGTTGAGCACCACTGGATATGCAATTGTGAGTGGAGCTGTTGGGAAGGTAATCCCCCGAGCTCATCAACACCGGAATATAATCAAGTGAGCTGCTGTGTCCAAGCGGGAGGGCCGGCTCCTTCATCTCAATTTTTTGCGGACACTGATAGGTCAAGACGTTGCACTGGTTTTGGAGCCGGCAAGAACCAGACCAAATGCGGCACCGTCGACGCCCGTATCCTGGACGTTTTGCACCCAAGTCTGCCTCCCGGATATATATAGTCTTGTACCCTGTTTCCATGTGGCAGAACCTGATCCGGATACTAAGTAGATGGTTGGGTCACACGGCATGGGTCTCTCATGCCGTTGTGGCTAAGAATAACTTTCTTAATAAGGTCCGGCGCAAATAACGTCCCTACCTCCTCGCCAATTGCGAGCAAAGCGACCACCAGCCCCATTAGGGTTTTTGTTGGGCTCCAGGCTACTGTATGAGGTGAGATGTCTTTGGTCTCCCGAGATCTCGCGGATTGTCTCCCTTGCAAGCCTAAGACCTGATTGGCATCCCACGGAAGGGGACTTCGAGGAGACTCAAAATCCATATGGTCGGCTTCTTCGCCTATGGGCTTGTTGCTAGGAATTAATTCTCTCTTAAACAGCTCGTGATATTTCGTACTGAGGTCTTCTTCCTCCATTGAACTAGAAGCAATAAGATCTAAGTTCTCAATTTGTAAATGCTGCATTTTGTTTGAAGTTTCGAAAGTTGTGATTTCTTCAATTGTTTGCTTGGTCCCCGACGTTGTCAGCTGTACACGGGTGCTGTACATCCCATGAACTTGGTGTCTCGTTTCTGATAGCAGCTCTGTAATTGTTCCATTGCTTACCGCAGGTACTAGCATAGGAGGTTGAGTACGGGGAGATCCGACTGTTAGCATCGCTTGATTACGTTCCGCATCCGTACCTAGAGGATCCAGCACTACTTGTGTGATCCCGATTATACCATTCACATCCACTGGTATAGTCCATGTTGGCTTGGAGGGTTGAAGCTTGTCGAGTTCTAGATCATTCCTTTTCTGCACCGAGTAATTGAGCTCGTCGCGTTATGAGTCGTTAACGGGAGTGTTTATGATTTTCATCACAAGCACCTCCGGCTCTTGGCTGGGTTACACCCCTTATACAATTTGGGCTTGGTTAGGCTGTTCAGCCATATGGTTGTTTGCCTCCGTGTGTAGAATTTGTGCTGAGATGCTTTGACATTCTTCCTGCTGCCTTTTCAAAGTTTCATCCGGTCGTAATATCCTAGATAGCTGCATTCCTTGACCATGCAGTACGGTATGATTTTGGCTGGTACTCATCACTGGTTGGTGCAAAGTTGCGTTAATCTCATTTTGTTGTCCCGGGGTGCCTATTGATATAGTATATGTAGGAGATGCCGTCTTGTTTGTTCGTCGTGGTGCATCTACATCAATCCGCTGACCCAAATTGTCCTCTGCTCGAGTGTAACGTGTAGGGGATGCGGACCTATTTGTTTGTTGTTGTGTATCTGGAGGCTGATTCTTGTGCTTGCCAAGAATTGCTACCTCACTGTGAATAGTTCGGCTAGTGTTTTGTGTAGCTCCCCGACGCTTGTGTGGGACTGTAATAAATCCCTCTGCATCCATAACAAAACTCTCATGCATGCTAAGATTTGATGAATCATACGTACCTGGGTTTTCCGTAGTAGCATAACTCTTAGTATTGTTGGTCCTGAGAACGCTAGATTTTGGAGTAGCTACATAGTTCTTTTGCAATAGCTCAATTTTTTGTCTTGTTTTTGTTTATTTTAGAGCCTCACACTCTTTTATTCTATGATCTGTGGCCATACAAAAGGTACATCATAAATGTAGATTTAGATAGTCGATTTGCACCAATTTCATAACATTAGTAACCGGGTTTTTCACATGGATTTTGAGCTCCCACCTTACTCCCGAATCCATTGCTATGCAGAAACGTGATTTAAGGCTTTTGACATTCTCCGACCCACAACCCAGAATTGTGTCTAGCTCCTCCGCAATATGTAAAGCAACCGGAAGAAATTACTCTGGAATCCCTTTCAAAGCAACCAAAGTGGGAATTTTGAAAGACCTTGTATACAAAAATCCTTCCAGGTTCTAAATTGCTTTGGGATAGAAATTTGGATCCCAGGCCTGAAACGTGGACAAGCCCAAATCAGATATGCAAGGCGATAATATCAAGATTCGGTAAGTGTCTTCATTGGAAGCAGTCCTTTAGAACAAATACCTCCTTCCTAGGTTCTTTCCAATAGAGAGAGTAGTGTCGGTTGCATTCTCGAGATTTTCCATCCAAAGGTGAAGACCAGAGGCTTGAGGTCTCCCGCACACAAAGCATGTTGTAATGATAGTCCGCGACAACTTTGCAATTTCATCACGCACAATTTTCGCGTTTACTTTGATCTCACGGGGTTAAATACAAAGTAAGAAGCCTGCATTGTTTTTGATAAAACCGGAAGGCAAGCATTCACTTGGCGACGCTTTGGTGGGATGTGGTTTGCTTAGGGTTCGGTGTAATCCAAATGCATCAATCATGCAATTCTCTTGCAATAAGTCCATAGGTAGTATCCTTTTTTGTTCCATGCACGCCAGCCGCTGTATAGGAGTGATTCCTCCGAACACTGATGTCCCTCCACGGACCTTCTCAGCGTCGCCGCCGCAGCCTTAAAAAAAAAAAAAAAAAAAACACAAAACACAAAACAAAACAAAACCAGCAAATTCTAACGAATGTTCTTGAAAAACAATATTGTGATATGGCCCTGCGACGCAGCCAAGGTTGCACCCGCAGCCCTCCCCCCCGCGACGGTTAACGCCAAACCCTAACACACTCACACCACTCACCGCCGCTCCGCCATCGCTCCGGGGGCATGCGACCTTTCCAATATACTAAAGCAAAGATTTATTAGCTCATACATTAATTCTAACAGTTATTAAAAATATATGTATATGTTTTTTAAAATTTTGGAATAGTTAATTTTAGCAAATGTTCACAAGGTTACTTAAATGTTTGTAAAAACTACCTTTTGAGGTGGGCCTACAACAAATTCCAAAAAAAGTAAACACTATTTACTCTATGTTTTAAAAAAAATGTATTCTATTTCATCTTTTCTTTGTAGGGCTATTGGAGTGATTTTTCTTATTATAAACACATCTAAATGAGATTTTTGAATTTAAGCTAATCAAAGGAATTGAAAGTTGTGACCTCTCAATTTCTCTCCTAAATTTGAAAAAAAAAAAAAAAAAAAAAAAAAACCTTACTGAATATTATTTTTTGGAACTGATACTGATGTTTTAATTTAATTCTTGTTAGTCATGTCTCTAGTCATGACTTGATTATTCCATCAATAAGATTGTGAATTCAGGATCCAAGTCCAGAAGACCTCACATGAGTGGCATCATTTAGGGTGACGAGGAAGCATTGATGGTAGCTCTAAGATCCTTTCCTGTCACACGTGTTCACACACTCTCAATTGGATGAATGAACACGTAGATAAATGAATATAACACACCTTAACATATGTACGTGCATAAAGAACCGATAAGTGACCCCACGACCATCTAATAAACAGAAAATCCTAAAAACAACATGTCGATGTTTGGGAACATGGGCACGTACCAAGGAATCTGATCTGGCATGGGAACACACTGGGAACTCAATCGCACATGCGCAAGAATGGTTGCAGTGGATGAATGGTAGTGGATGAGGAAAATCCGCGTCGCATATACATTCATTTGGAGAAATGCTCAAAGTCTTAGCACAATTTATTTGTTCGGCATATTTTAAGTATCTCGGTGAACAACGTGTACCACCTTCGTTTTAATCCTGTAACTTTATCCCTATCCACCCTCTCTAAACAACTTTATGCATTATAAATACTAGAAATAGCTAAATACATCGTGAAGGATGTGACAAAAAACAAATCCCACGCCTTTGGGATTCCAGGAAATCCGTCTTCGTTGCCTGCCTTGACTTTCAGCATTTGACGATTCGACAGCTTGCTCGATGGATCTGCTCCGCAGTGTATACAAGATTCTCGTGGTATTGATGAATGCAGACGAATCGGGTAGTTTGTTTTGAACTTGATCGGACAGCACCTGCCTCTCTCCTTCCTAAGCATGAAGGCGTCCGCCGAGCTGGAGAAAGGTAAAGATAGTGGCACTCCACTACGGAGGATGGTCACACTGAAATTAGAGAGAAGGCGGTGTATTGGGTAAGATACATGAGATTCACTGTTAACACTACAGAAATGAGTCGCGAGGCACACCCCATGGTCTTGTTCTGACAGGGTTGGTGTGGTCGACTACTGTTTGATTGTGTAATTCCACTTTGGAACCATTGAGGAGAAATGTCGATCAATGAAGGGAGAGAATATAGTATTTTGGCTGTGTACGTATGCAAGACGAGGGAGGAGAGCGCAATTGAGAAGAGACTTCGTGCCAAAATTCTCGTCAAGAAAATGGCTAGGAAGGTTGCTTCGCTGTGTATGAGATTGCCATCTTGCCTGACTCCGCGGCAGTCACGAGCTATAATGTTCAATAGCATATCTTATTATTCAGATTATGAAGAGTCTCAGTGCAAGTACTTTAAAGTCGAACCGCAGTGGTTTCATGCAGATGTATGTGCTTCGAAATAAGAAAGGCATGTCAAAAACAAGGTGCGTCTGAGAACTTTCATTCACTCTCAAGCTTCCAACCTGCAATAAAAAATGATTTCAGCCCTGTGATCAAATGGTGAAAAGTGTTTGATATTTTACAAGAACGTGCGCGAGCCTGTCAATTGACTAGTTTTGCGAGTTCATAACAGACTCAGTCTATTGGTGCATTTTACTTGATCTGTGCTCTTTTTCCTTCGACTAAAACATTGATAACCTTGCATTTTGTAGATTTTGATGTCATAGGATGATGGTTGTTTGCGAACATCAGATTTGTACAGGTTACTCTGCGTCACGCACTCTGAAAATGCATTATTGTACTAAATTAATGGAGCGCATAATTTTTGTGGTTGCCAACTACAAAGAATCTCATAATTACACCAGCATATTTGCATGATTTAGGGCTCTTCATAACGGGTCAGAAATTCCTTAAGAAATAAGAGTGCCAGTTCATCGATATTGTTGTGATAGATTATGTGTGCTAGAGGTGTGTTTTTGCTTGTTTAAAGGGCTGATTTAAATTTGGCATAGTTTCATGTTAAAAGATTCTAACGCTCGTCTTAGTTGCAAGATTCTTTCCACCTTATAACAGACTATATCAGTTTTCATCTTTTTCTGTCTTTTTTATTTTCATTTTTATTTCCAGGCATGCCTCATCAAGGCTGAATTCGTTTCTTGCTAATGACGAGCTTCTGAGTCATCACCACGACAGGATCCGCGGTATGTAGCAGAAAAGAGAACACTCACAAACAGTCATCAGGTACAGGAGGCCCTCGACTCCGCTTCTCACTCATGTTTCTGGACTCTGGGTACTACAGCTAACTTCCCCAACCATATTCGGCCGAATACGGACAATTTTGATACTTAAATACGCAGTTTAGGAGATTTAACGTTGTTTTGTCTTGATCAGTCGGTGATGGATGCATCCGGCAACAGTATTCTCTTCGTTCTGATATGACAAACCATCCCCAGTAATACGTAGCGAAATCCACCTCGCGATCAAGATTTACAGAGTTTCCTGCACCGCATCATGATGATAATCCGTCGAAAACAGTGTTTTGAACAATCATGCATCCTAGTGGTACGCGTTGATGCCTAATGCTTTCCTGTGTGCCTCGTCATTAGCACACGATAAACAGGTTAAGGTAATAACATCCTACATTTGTGAGGTTGCGACTGGAATGCTGAATTGCATCTGCCAGATAACATCCAGTTGCCAACAAGCAGTATTCTAGGCTTTGGAATACAGAAAAAAGAAATAGAACTTGGATCCGAAAATGTCTAACACCCACTTCGCAATAAAGAAACATTCTAAGAATTGTACACTTGTGAAATGAAAGCTGGTGTTTGTCCAACCCTCATGCATGTCAGTGTTACTCAATTTTTGTTTGTAGCACATACAGTTCAACTGTGTTCCTCGCATTTTCCTGGACTCCACTCACTTGATGACCCTACTGCACCATGTTTTCTTACGCATCCACTGTTGCAAATCCAAAGCCCCACGAAGGCATTGGCATCTGCTACATACTGTAGAATAAGTAGATCGATTGAAATTAAAATTTACAGCAGCGTTTCTGCAACCCCGACACAATCAGCGCTAAGAAGAAGCTCGACAGTGTCTGTCCTCAATCGAACGATGTGGGCACTGTTATAGTCCTAACATCTTAATTTTAGACCTTCCTGTAGGCAATGAAGTGTCCCAATGGTGGGGGCATTCAAGATAACATTAAATACCAGATTTGAATTCCCATTCACAATCTAAATTACTTGACAATGGCATGTGTTAACCATAACTAGGTAGTGTCTAAAATGTTGGCTTCATATGTGAAAAGTCATACTTTCGGAACAAGTCCTAGACAATTTTCAGCACGACTTCAGTTTCTTACAGAAACGGAAATACGAACAGAAGGGTAATGTGTGGGTGAAATGTAGTGATTACCCCGTGCATGAACCAACATCAACGGATCACATTCTGGGGGCGAAGCACCGGCGTCGATATTGCACAATTTTGGAGGAGTCAATGTGAGGAGGTAAATCTCCAACCCTTGACAGTGACAGATGTGCGAAGTCTACATTCAGTTCAAGGTAGTCGCCTTTTATTCTTCTAGAAATGTCAGCTACACCAATGACAGTGGCTCGACGCTAAAGGACAACCACCGTTCTACCCTTCATTGGGTGGGCACCATTCCCTGGGCAGAGTAGGAATCAGAGTGATAAAATAGTCAATCCTCAGCGAACACATCACGAGTCCGAGTAGGACTGGGGCGACAATTTCTCATCATCACTTCCAAGCTTACACATTGCAACAAAAGACATCAGACCGTAAGACTTAGGGATCAGACTGACGTGCAAATCATGAGTCGCAACCCACATGATGTATCACGAGGATACATTCGAGCAAGGCGAATAAGTATCATCATCTCCCACATTTCACTCTCGAAATTCAGAATAGAAGTTAGTCAATCCTCAGAAAACAGACGGTATTGGCGGAGGACTGCGGCGACAACCTGGCTTCCACACTCGGTACTGAAAGTACTATAAGGATCGGCAAAACGTCGGACAGTAGAAGGTGTCTCCCCTGGCAGAAAATGCAAAGAGGAGACCTACCATCTCTTCCCGAAACCTCAAGGAATCCGCAAACAAAAACCTCAGAAGAAGATGCTGACAGTCCCAACTCGAAACAACCACTAATAACACAAAATCAAGACAATGTGCAAAAACCTCGAAGACAGGGCACGAGTTCTGAAGGGTTTGCTAAGACAAGCAGGCGGAGGGAGGGTTAAGTAAGGTAAGGTGGGGGGGGGGTTCGGAAGTGACTCCAACGGAACCCTAAGACGCGTCCCTTCGACGCTTTTTATTCATCGATGTCCGTGACGACTCTGTCCATCCAAGAACCTGATCACGCATAAGTTATTTGAAAACTAGCAAGACATCCTGGAATTTATATTCACCAGCAGAACAAGATCAGGCTACGGGCATGATAAAGGTCACTACAGTTAATGTGTTTACAAATGTACAGTTTAGAGGTTAGCTACTAGGTCAAGGTTTTCTTTTTAATTTTGTAGATTCAAGTAACAAATATATAAAAATAATTTATTAATTTTAAGAATGGATCCTATTAATACATCTTAATTAGTAGATTTACTAAAAATAAAATATTAATATTATTAAATTAAAAATATATTACTTTATAGGATTTATTTGATTTTTTAAATATTAATTAAGATTTAGAAGGTCTTAAAGCGATAAGAATTTCAAAAGCAAAAAATCTCAATAATAGAATCTTAATAAGTCTTGAAGACATTTATTCTAATTAGACTAATATTTTTATGTTTTTATTTTTATTTTAATTAATATCATTTAATTCTTGATATTAATATCTAAAATGGCTTTTATTATTATTATTTATTTAATTAAAACTTATATTTGTTAGTTAATAGGTAAGAAGAGCATTAGAAACAAATTAATGATTTTTTAGTGATTTATGTACTTAACAAGCTTTTTAGTTGATTTGAATTGTTTTTGGTGCTTTAAAAAATTACCAAGATGTAATAAAAAGGCCCTATATTGATATTAGAATCTTAAAACTATTGCACACTTATTAGAATTTGTTTAGATTATTTTAGTAATTTTTGAAGTATATCTTGATGATTTTCATAAATTTGATTTTATCAACTTTTGGAGGGTATTATGAAAAATTATAGCAAGATTTGAAATTCTAACTAGATTCTTAAGCTAATTGGATATGCTAAAATACCATGGTGAAGTCAAATTTTACAAAAAGATAAAAGTAATATTATTAGGATAAACTAATATTACTAGATTTTAATAGAAAATTAGATGAATTAATTTCATGTAAATTGTATTACCTTGGAAGTAGATAGGAAGATAAGACTAAGGCCTTAAGGCCTCTTTAAGACAACTTTTACACCACTTGTGAGCTTTAATGAGGATAAAATTCTTAACCATATAATCAAATTATCCTTGAAACAAATCTCACCTATCTAAATTTTTTCTTTGTATGTATTAGATATTTAATTTACTTAAATTAATAAAAATAAGCAAAATTTAATAAAAAAATATCAAGTAGATTATATCTTCTTCAAGAAATTATAAAAAAATATCCAAGATGTAGATTAAATCATTAAATTCTTATAGATATGCTACATAGCTATTAAAATTTATTTTTCTAAGTATTTACTTTTAGAAAATTGTATTCAAAGCAATCTACAATTGACACTTGAGCAACAAGCTTTGCAATCCTTCGATATCTTTTACAAAACCTTGATAGCTAATATATATATTAGCAAGAATGACGCTATTTTCAATCTTATTAATATCTTTCTTGTATTCTAGTCTTGATTCAAGGTTGTCTTATTTCTTTATATTTGGCACAAATCATTTTAGTTCTTTTGTATCTTATATCTATTTTTTCTTTATTTATTTATTTATTTATTGATAGTGATATATAAGCATAATATCTTTTTAGAATGTTGATTAGATTCATGTTTTTAATAATTTGACAAGACTAACATATATAACATTAAAGCTTGATTTTTTTAAAAAAATAAAGAGTGGATTATCTCTTTTTCATAAAAGCATCAAAGTGCTTTAGAGGTTGTAAGAAACCATTTTTTAGAATAATATTTTTTTTAATTTTATATATATATATATTTTTCCTATACATAAAAATTATCTAGTCTTTATATTTATAATAAATAAAATAGAAATTTAAATGACATAGCACAAATATAAGAACAAATGAGAGATCTAATGCTTATAATGTATCAAATTTGTCTATTACTTCAACCAACAATATAATTAATTAATCAAGAAAATATAGAGATGACAAGAATTTCTTCAATATTTGGACTATCTTAAATAATTTGCATAAACACAGTTGCATCAATTAAATATTTAAGTATTTTTCTTTTGAAAAAATTTGATAGATTTAGATCTAAATTTCAAGGATTTATTAATCAAATACAAATTTTTATTCAAACACAACCTTTTAGTTATCAAACCTAAGCATCTTAGGTTACATTTATTAGAGTTTTATTTAATGAATTTGTTTTTTTTTTTTTTTTGTTTTTTAAATTTATTTAGAATATTATTTCATATTAAATAACTTGAATATATTTTTGGTAGAATATTGATCTATAAGTAGAAAAAATAATTTAATTTATACTTTAATTAATAAAATCTAAAGTTTATAATATATATTATAATTTTAATATTTTATAATTACTATTAAGTGGGATAATGCTCCACTATTTAATTAACTTATATATAAGTCATAATATAATATAAATAATTTATTCTTTAATTTATTTGTATTTAAGTTTTTAAGTCAATTAATTGATTTATCTATTAATTATAATAATTAGATTTTTGAATTTTGATTAAAAAATCATGTATTGGCACTTCAATGCTTTTATACTTTAAGGCAAATACTTTTATTAATCAAGATATAAAATTAGATATAGAAGATATCCAAATTATTATTATATGTTTTAAATCTCTTATAACACAAGAAAAAATTTGATGCCAATAAGAAGGATTGTGCTTAATTGTGGAGAACCGAAATATGTTACTCAATATTATCTTAAGAAGAGGAAAAACCACAATACAAGGAAGAAAATTCTAAAAAAAGATAATATATTAGAAAAGAAGTCTAATTAATAATATTAATAACTATTATTATATTATATACAAATCAACTTAAAAATGTATTAGGCATTTGGTTGTAAAAGAGATTTAAGTAATCTTAAAGTTCTTCTTATAATCTAAAAAATATATGAGGTGTTTAGAAACACTTATTTTGATAATTTTGATTTTCTTAGAATCTTCAATTTAATTAATTTTAACTTTTATCAAATCAAAATTGTAATTCCATACAATTATAAATAATCTAAATGAAGTCCTAAACAAGTCTCAAGATATCTTAAGTATATCCTATTAATCCTAAAAAAATCCTAAATATATCTTATTAAATCCTAAGCAAACTTCAAAAAATCCATAAATAAATCCTAAGGAATTATAAACAAATCTTAGACAAATTCTTATAAACCTTAATCAAATCTTAAATAAATTCTAAATAAAATCCTAAAATAATCATATTAAATTCTAAAAAAATCTTTAAAAAATCCTAATTAAATCCTAATAAATTTTAATTAAATTCTAATAAATCATAATCAAATCTTAAAAAATCTTAATTAAATTTAAAAGAATCATAATTAAATCTTAATCAAATCTTAATAAAATTCTAATAAAATTCTAATAAATAATAAATAGATCCAATAATAGATTAAAAATCTTGTGGTTATTTAATTAACCATTAATTTTTAAATTTTAAATTTGTATACTTTTTAACTTCTTAGTTGGTAATAATTTTTATTTTTTTTATTTTTTTTTATTTATTTTTATTGTTTAAATGCACTTATAGATTGAAAGAAAAGACAAAAAAATTGATTAGGTCTTAGGCATTCTCCTTCTCCAACCTTGATATTAAATTTCTAGTACCAAGATCTCTTTTTTGCACCATTACTTTGCTTCTAAAATTTGTATAGATGTTAAAATTCACATCAACTACTATTCTACAAAATTTTATTTCAATTTAATTTGTAGATTGTTCCAAATCTTTGAAATCCTTATTGACCATCAAACTACCAACTATCAATATCCTAATGTGCTTGAATTCTTATAACTTTGACTCTAACAAATTAACTTAATTCAAATTCATGTTATAAACTAAACATAAGTATGTGCTCAAAACAACAAAATTTTACTTATAGATTTATTATAAAATTCACAAAATTGTTTAAAATATAAATCCTACTTTATTTCTCACAAATAAAGTCATCAAAATCAAACCTTGACTTTACATAGCTCTCACAAAGTATATAAAACTCAATTTGTCCAAAATTAATACATATAAAATTTTTCTAAAGTTTTTTCTATATTCTAACTTTTCAATTAACAAAAGAACCTTGCCTTTGCTATAGGTGCTTGATTTTGTGCCTTAAGATATGCATTTGATCCTAGTTTATAAATGTTCTTTTTGTAATATAACTATAGGGTAAAAGAGAAAAAGAAGACATGTATTGTAAAAGAGCTTATTTAAAGACTTGATAATAAAATTATTTTAAAAAATATAGGTAAAAGATATGGATGTATTAAAAATTTTTAATACTAATGCTACCTTTGTATAAAAAAGGCTTCTATTTATCTTATAGGACTATAAACAAAACAAAATAAGATAGATGAATAAAAATAACACTATAAGTATCTTTAAATCAAAGCAAAGGATAGTTTTCAGCAAAAATTATCTAAGAAAACCTTAGATTGATACCTAGAGAAGGTTGGTTGTGAACTAGGATCAAAATCAAATTCCAAGGCATAAAATCATTTGCTTATGGCAAATAGAGGATTCTTTTGTTGATCAAAAAGTAAGATTAGAAAGAAAACTTAATAGGATTTATATGAATATTAGTTTCAAGGTCTTTGAATTTGTAATGACTTTGTGAAAGCTTGGAAAAATCAAGATTCTATTTAGGTGGCTTTGGTTGGTAAGAAATAATGTGGATTTATATTTTGATAATTTTTATAAATGTTATAGCAAATTTATAAATTAAAAATTTATAGATTTATGAATATAGTTGAATTAAATATATTTTATTAATTTTAGCTTAATCAAATGATTAGATTAAAGATTATTGGAATTTAAGTAAACTAGGATCTCAAAAATTAGATTTTGAAGGTTAATAAAGATTTCAATGATCCTGAGCAATTTGCCAATTAGATGAGATTGGTTCTTTTTAGAGCTAATAATTTGCTTAATTTTTGATATTTTTATAAAATTTTAAAATATATGAATGGTGCAAAAAAGAGATATTGATATTGAAAAATTGACATCAAGTTTGGAGAAGAAAAATGGTTAATATCTAAATAGATTAGGAGTTTTTTTTTCCAATTTGTAAATTCAAAAAACTTCAAACTTTGCATGCTTATTATTAACTAGTAGATTAAGAAGTGTGAAAATTTTGAGTAAAGATCAATGGTTAATTTAATAATTATCAGGATTTTAATTAGAATTTAATTTAATTTAATTTAATCTACTATTTGATTTAATTAGGATTTTATTAGAATTTACTTAGGATTTCTTCAAGATTTTATTAAGATTGATTAAGATTTTATTAGGAATTATTTAGGATATATTTGGAATTTTATTAGGATTTGGTTAAAATTTAATTAAGATTTGACTAAGATTTTATTAGGATTTGACTAAAATTATATTAAGATTTCATCAAGATTCAATTAGAATTTCATTAGGATTTGACTAAGGTTTGATTAGGATTTGATTAAAATTTATTAGGATTTATTTAAGATTTAATTAAAATTAAATTAAGACTTGATTAAGATTTAATTAAAATTTGATTTAGATTTTATTAGAATTTACTTAGGATTTAATTAAAATTCAATTATGACTTATTTAGGATTTCTTTAGGATTGACTAGGATTTGGTTAGGATTTGGTTAGGATTTGGTTAGGATTTCTTTAAGATTACTTTGTGATTTATTTAGAATAAAAAAAAATTAAATTAAATTAAATTAAATTAAAGATTTAAAGGTTTTTTTTTGTAAATTTATTAAGATTTCTTTAAATTTTTTTAAAGATTACTTTAGGATTTGATTAGGATTATTAAAGATTCAATTAGAGTTTATTTAAAATTTTATTAAGATTTTTAGGTTCTTGGGTAGTTGCAAAATATAAGTTTACGATCCACAACCAAGTGCCCAATGCATTCTCAAATAAGATGATAGGTAATACTATATCAAGAATCAATTAAAGTTTTTTTTAGTAATTTTTGCTAGAAACTATCTTTGAATTTTATCTTAAGATGTCTATAATAGTTTTATATCTAATCTATCTTGACTTGTCTTATTTAAGGTGTCACAAAGTAAATAGAAGCTCTTTGAATAAAAAAAAGGTAATATATATATATATATTAAATTTTTTATTTTCTTTTAATTTTTATTTATAATTTCTAAAGATATTTTCTACTATATTTTTAATAAGGCCCTTTTAAATTATTAATCTTTATGTATTCTTTTATCTAATAGCCATATTATATTACAATATAGTGCCACTGGATTCTTCTATAATATCAAAACCATATATTATCTTCTAAATTTTTTTCTTATATTTAATATAAATTCATTTTAAATCTAAAAATCCTAATTTTATAAATCCTTGCTTAATTAAATTTTAGTATCCGTACTTGTTTTTTTATTAAAAATTTATTAACTATTACAATATAATATTATTATAAAAATTTAAAATTGTATATGTAGAAGGCATAGATTATTATGGATATACAGTGTAAGAAGATTCTAGAAGATTCTAGAAGATTCTACTTGATCCTAAAAGATTCTAGAAGATTTTTAATAGTTTCAAAAAGGCCCTAGTAGGTCCTAGTAGATTCCAAGAAGGTTTTGAAAGGTCCTAGTAGGTTTTAGGAAATCTTAGATGATTGTAGAAGGATCTTGGACGTTTAGATATTTAAAGAAGTTGCCAAAGAAGGATCTTAGTCTTACTTCACCTCCAAGCATCAAAAAAACTCTTTAAGGAACTTCTTTGCACTAGTATATATAGGAGTCAAAATGAAGGAAATCTTCAATCTTAATGATGCAATCCTTGTGGCTAACTTGGGCCTTTTGGTCTTGTTTTTGTACCTTGTCGTAGCTCCTTGCTTATAATATAAAGTGAACCTCTTCTATTTCAATTCTTTAAACTTTTAGAGTCTTATTCTAGTTGAATGGTGTATCTATAACATAGATAGAGAATTTTCATCTTATGGAGATGTCACTTATAAAATGCTACCAATAGGAGTAATTATAAAAGATTATAAAGTTCTAATACTATTGAATATTATAAAGTCTCCAACCAATCTTATTATTTTAAGATTTAAAAAATATAATCCTTAAATTGATTGGATATCTTGCAAATATACTATTTACAATAAAAACAAAGAGAGATACAATTGTCATAAGAAACCCAAGATAATTCTAAAACAAATATACATAAGTCAAAATTATGAAATAAAAGAATAATTAGAACAATAACACACAGTGCCCGTCGAAACCACACAGTGCCCCGAAAGATTCTCCAGGGATGTTGGAGTATATCTACCTCGGGACGGTGGTGCGTGCAGCAATGTGCTCGTGCACCGCAACCGCTGTTTACGGAGTGAACCCTGATTTGCGCTTCGGCCAGGTTTTAGAATGCGAAAGAGAAATGCGCATGGGATCGGTGTTAGGTTTGGGGAAGCTTGGCAAGGATGGGCAATGGCTCGACCCCAGTCTGGTCTTTGATGGTGGAGAAGAGAGGGGGGATCATCTTGAACAGATCAGCGATCGGGGCCGTAGCAGCTCCAGCGCCGCCGCCTGCGTCGCTCGACGACCCGGTGTTCCACACCGTGATCTTGGGTTGAAGCCCTTTCACAGCTCCCGCGTTGATTTCGCCCATTTGTTGATATACTCGCCTATCCAACATGAGGTAGTCGTGGAATGCGGCGTAGTTCCCTTCAAAGGCCACCAGCATGCTCTTGACGTAGGCTGCTTGAGCCTCTGCCATCACCAAGATTCCTGGGAAAACAAGCCACTGCCCTTTAGATCGTGCTAAATGCTCATACAAATTTGACGTTTCATTAACATATGAGATCTAACCGCAAAAGATGCATACAAAATGCCTTCCACAACCCAGATCTCCGGCCGCATCGAAGAGGTAGAGAAAGGGAGAGAGGGCAGCACCTTCAGCTTCTTTGTGTTTGGCGTACAGCGCTGCATCCGCGTCTTTCTGCTTCACATACAACTGCGCTTCCGCCAGCCTTTCCTGTCCTTTCGCCTGCGCCTGGCGTGTGTACAGCTCTCCATCGGCTGCCTGCTGTTTCTCGTAGAGCACTGAGTTTGTCACCTGCATCGAGGCTTCGTAGTCCACCTTTGCCTTCGCTAGTTTCTCCGCGCGCAGCTTTTCCGTCATGGCCTCCGCTTTCTTCACCTCCAACTGCTTTTCCATCTCAGCATCGCGAATTGCCGCTGTCCTCACGGATTCGATGTCTGCTATCTTCGACTTCCGCTGGAGTTCCGCCTTCATGATGGCCAGGTCTGCATTGGCCTCTGCGACCTCCGCTTCTTTCTGGTTGGCATACACCTTGATCTCTGTGTCGATCTTGATCTCTTGTTGCTTGGCCGCACCAGACTGCGTCTTGGCGTAGATTGCCGTGTCGGCGTTCACTTTCGCAGCATTCCTGAGGGTCTGACCTTCGCGCTCCTTGGCACCGGTGTCGCCCTTGAACTTCGCCTCGGCCACGTCCACCTTCGCCTGGTTTGCCGCCCCTTGCTGAATCTTTTGGCCTAAGAAGGAGAAGTACTCGGCTCCTGGGATGTCCACCAGCTGCTTGATGTTGGCATTGTATATATGAAGACCGAATTGGTTGAGCTCCAATTGTACCTAGATTTGCGAGAGCACCAATTAGTCTTGTGCATCCTGGACATTTGCATAGAAATAGGATAGCCACAAGCAGGAGGGTGAACCAAGCGACAAATTGCAGGGTCAGCAACTCCAGGGAAGTCTGCAGCGTTCTCTCTAAGTCTTCTTCTTCTTCTTCTCGTTAAGCTTAGATGCGACAACTGGCGAACATGGATTCCCTTATTCAAGCTGGACATCTCCGGCTGAGGGACGCTACGTGTTCGAAAACCGCAGCAAAGCGGAGCAAGCAAGAAGAAAAGTGTTAGGAATGAAACTTTCTGGTACCTTGTCAAAAACCTCAGCCTTGAATTGCTTGGTTCCACGGAAAATATCCTCCATCGTCATACCGGCTGCCAACACCCGAGTCTCTCCTTCCACGATCCCCTTCACAAGCTCGACCACATGATTCCCCGATTTGTCGTGGGACGACATGAGCTTGCCATATTTCATCAGAGATTCCGAGTCGTCCTTGGGACCAATGGTGAAGACTGCGGGTAGGATGAACGGCAGCTTCTCGGAACTCATTGCGTGCACATCGAATTTGTAGTTGGCAGGACTGATGTCAAACTTTGAAAACTTCTGACCAGGGTAGATCCATCCCTTCTTCTTCAGCTTCACATCCTTGATACCCGCCCCCGTGACCACCAAATACTCATTGGCAGCAGCGATGCGGAACGCCATGTCTGAAAAACTGCTGGAGAACCGATAGCCCAACAAAAGCACAGGAGGATGAGCTCCGGACTTCGAACACTACAAAGTCGGTAACCTTGTTCCAGTTACGCAAGTCGATTCAGACAGCACGCGAGTATTGTGACATGTACTCTGCTCATCGAAATCCCTCCGTCTCAGACAAAACTCGAGGATCAAGGATCTCCTACGGAACCAGACACTGCGCAAACCAGACACCAGGAGCCAGCATTGGATGCATCCAAGGAGGAGTTGCCTTCTTATCTTTTTTATGCTTTCCAGCTCGTTACCTTGAGCGCCACTGAACTCAGCCGACTAACCCAGAAGTCAAACATCTTTGAGAACCGGCACTGCCGACTAACTGAACTCAAGCATTACTTAATTAACTATTTAGTTGCTCGTAGACGGCGCCCTGCATGAACCTCCACTTTCTAATGCTTGTACAATATGAATAAAGTTTCTAATGCTTGTTTATTTTTATTTTTGGAATGCACTTGTTTTTGGTTTTATTCCCTATTGTTTTTGTTTTCTTTTGTTTTATTCTCTACTTCATTACAATTTATTTTGAATGTCTTCTGTATTGGCATATTTTGTAAGAATCTTATCTATTTGGCTTTATTTATTGGGAATAAAAATGATTTTTTTTTTTTTTTTTTTCTTAGAAACATTTTTATGAACCTTGATAAGGCTTTTGAACTATAGCCTTTTAAAATAGGCTTCTACGTACTATTATAAAATGATTAGATTAAGCTAACATCAATAAAATTATAAAAGATCCTAAAAAACTTTAAAATATTTTTAATGGATAAAAATATATACATATATATAATTTTTTTAAAAAATATAGAAGATCTTAGATAGTTATAGAATATTAGATATTATCTATTTATAACTTAAATAAGTATTAGAAAGGTCTATTTTTATATATGGTAATTTTTTATATAATAAAGTATTTTTAAAAAATATATAAAATATCTTTGTATAATTTTTTTTATAAATTTTTTTGATGCATATTTGATGCATATAAGAATTATAAAGATATTTTATATATTTATATGGATCAAATTATACATATTTGTATCATATTATATATAAATATATAAAATATCTAGTTACAAAATAGTCTATGTAGTTATATATTTTGAACTTCTTTTAAAAAAAGATTTTTACTTCCTAATCTTATACAATATTTTATAATTCTTATATGCATCAAATATGTATAATTTGATCCATATTTTATGAATTTGTATCATATTATTTTGTTTTTGTATGTTAGTACTTGTAATAAAATACATTCTTAATGTAATCAATTGATGTACGTCATTTTATTTAAATTTCTTATCTTATTATCTTTCAAACAATAAATTATCATATGTGATTATTAATATAATAAATATATCTAATATATATATTATTAGTATTTTAAAATATACTTTTAATATAATTTTAAAGATTTAATTAAAATTTATTGATAAATTTTATTTTATTCCAATAAAAGATACTATCAAAGGCAAGGATATGAATAATAAAAAAATAAAATATACTCTTGTGTTAATCAAAATCACTCGAAGATGGAATAATATTAAAACTAAAATGGCTATTGCCAAAGGCAAGAAGATTAGAGATTCTTGAAACAAGACTAAAAACAAGAAAGGTGTTGACAAGAATGAAGAAGGCTTCACTCTTATCTCTATATATACTATCTATCTAAGAGCTATGTGGCGGCATTCTATAGCACCTCTAATACATGTCCAATTTATAAGACACATGTCAAACTTGCAAGACAAGTTTCTTACATGTGTGCCACAAACTTAGCTTGTTTCACAAGCTATCAATATGTGCAAAACATGGCTAGCTTGTTGGCTAAGTTATTAACCTACTAATCACTTAAAGATATGTATAAAGGTGAATCCACGTTTATGGAGCTTTTAGAAAGCTTTTCTATAAGATATTATCAAATTAATCTACTTTTACTTACTTCTATCTATTCATGTTAACTAGATAATTATTAGAATAAATCATATGTCCGTGATATTATCCCCCTTTCTAAGAATGAGTTCCACGAGGAGTAGTGATTATATATTGAAGAAGTCTAGGATGCGCCAAATTGTGCTTGCCACATATTCTAATCTTTGAAAGGTTTTTTTGACTCTTTATCTTGGTTTTGATGGATGTTGTTGATAAAATTTATTAACTTTTATTGATACATTTGCTAGATTCTTCGATGGCTCTAATGTACATTCACTAATATTATATCCATACAAGATATTTCAATTGATTTCAATGCCTTCTTAAATCTAAGACCTCTTGCACTTCAAATTCTTTATTGTTGTCCATTTCTATAGGAGGCAGTGGCATTGTCTTCTCCTTTATATATATACTATCGTGTATAGCTCAAAAAATAATACGTGAAATATAAGATAGATCTTCATAGATTTCAATAGTTATAATCAATAAGCAAGTAGATTAATATGTTCACAAATTGAAAATAGTCTAAGCCTATAATAATCTAGCTTATTACAAGGACAATTAGTCTTGATATTATGATAAAGTAACCATACCTTATCGCCAATTTTGTATGGCCTTTTTATAGGAAAGGCTTCTATTAACTTTATATGGCCATAAATAAGGTAAAAAAAAGTATATTAGAAAAATAAATAATATAAGCATCTTTACTAAAAAATTAAGGTGAGATTTTTAAAAATTAGAGTTGATATCTAGAGAGGACTGGTTATGAGAGTGGATTGGAATTAGATCCTAATATATAAAACTGCATGTCTACGGCGGATTAAGGGGTCTTTTGTAGATCAAAGAGTAGAATTAGAGAAAAAATTTGAGAAGATATATTTTAATATTAATTTTGAGTGATTTAAAAAAGAATAAGCTTTGTAAGAGCTTTGCAAAGTCAAGATTGTATCGAGTGACTTTGAATCTTCTGAAGTAAACAGGAATTTACAACTTTGAGCTTTCTAAGAGTTTGATTTTAGATCTATAAGTGAAAATTTAAGGATTTGTGATTAAAGTTGTAATTAACATATATTATAATTTTGAGCTAGATTGAATAGATCAATTGGGAGTTATTAGAATTCAAGTGCGCTTAGATCTTAGAAGTTAAGTTTTAAAGGTCAGTGAGGATTACTTAGATATTTAGTAATTTTTTAGTTGAATTGAGGTAAAAATTTCTTGTATGGATAATAAATAAAACTTTCTATTTATATATGAATTTTAAAAGTGATTGAATAGTATAAAGAAAAATTATTTGTGTTGAAAATTTGACATTAGGATTGAAGAAGGATGGTGGCCAATATCCAAATAGAAATTTTATCATAAATTTTGTTGGATAACTTGGATCTCTTTCAAACTTTTTGTGTGTATTGTCAACTTGATTGTTAAAAGGTGGGCAAAATTTGGACTAAGATCAACAATTAGATCATCAACCATTGTAGTTTAAATCTGCTATAGGGTTTAGTTGGGATTTATTAGGGTTTGGATAGGATTTGTTAGGATTTAGTTGAGATTTATTCAGATTCGGATAGGATTTGTTAAGATTTAATTAGAATTTATTTAGGATTTGATTAAGATTTAATTAAGATTTGACTATGGATTGTTTAAAATTTGGTTAGGATTTATTTAGGATTTGATCAAAGTTTGACTAGGATTATTTAGGATTTGATCAAGGTTTGACTAGGATTTATTTAAGATTTGATTAAAATTTAGATAGGATTTATTAAAATTTAGTTAAGATTTGTTTAAGATTATTTAGGATTTGGTTAGGATTTAATTAAGATTTGATAAGATTTTAATTAGGATTATTTAAGATTTAATTAAGATTTGACTAAGATTTATGTAGGATTTGGTTAGGATTTGATAAGGAATTCACTGGAATTTGTTTAGAGTTTGACTAGGATTGTTTAAAATTTGACTAGGGTTTGTTTAGGATTTGTTTAAGATTTGGTTAGGATTTGGTTAGGATTTGGTTAGGATTTACTTAAAGTTTAATTAAAATTATTAGGCTTTAACCAAAATTTGATTGGGATTTGACTAAGACTGTTAGGATTCAATTATGGTTTGACTAAGATTATTAGGATTCAATTAGAATTTGATTAGGATTTGACTAAGATTTTATTAAGATTTGTTTAGAATTTGATTAGGATTTAGTTAGGATTAGTTTTGGATATGGTTAGGATTAGTTTTGGATATGGTTAGGATTTAATTAGGATTTGATTAAGATTTGACTAAAATTTGATTAAAATTTAGTTAGAATTTGACTAGAATTTGATTAAGATTTAGTTAAGATTTATTTAAAATTTGGTTAGGATTTAATTTAGGATTTGTCCAGAATTTGACTAAGGTTTGTTCAGGATTTGATTAGGATTTAGTTTAGGATTTGATCAAGGTTTGATTAAGATTTATTTAGAATTTGATCAGGATTTGACTACGATTTGTTTAGGATTTGGTTAAGATTTGATTAGAATTTGATTAGAATTTGTTTAAAATTTGACTAAAGTTGTTTAAGATTTATTAAGAATTTGGTTAGGATTTGTTTAGAATTTGACTAGAATTATTAGGATTCAACCAAGATTTGAATAGGATTTGTCTAGGATTTTATTATGATTTGTTTAGGGCTTAATTAAGATACAATCAACATTTGAATAGCATTTGTCTAGGATTATATTATGATTTGTTTGGGATTTGGTTAGATTTTAGTTAGAATTTTTTTAAGATTTGTTTAGAATTTGGTTAAAATTTGGTTAGGATTTAGTTAGGATTTGATCAAGATTTGACTAGGATTTGGTTCGAATTTTGACTAAAGTTGTTAGGATTCAATGAGGATTCGACTAGGATTTAACGAAGTTTTTCCTAGAATTTTTTAGGATTTTTGATATATTCTTCTATAAATAATTAAAAAATCTAATTAAATTTTTTAATGATTGAAACATACTTATTAATCTTAATTGTAAGTATACATAATTCTATTAGAGGTGTAAGGTCTTGTTATTTTTATTTCTTTTTTATCTTCTCCAGCCAAATACTTAGTGCATTCTCAAACAAGACTTCACGGCATATGACATCGCTTAATTGAATTGATCAACGAATCCTAAAATCAAAGATAAAAGATACCTATTCTTGATGGTAATGTTGTTAAGTCCTTGATAATCTTCACACATCTACAGTAATTTATCTTTTTTCTTCACAAATAAGATAGGAGCTTCGACTAGAGAATTTGAATATCGTATGAAGTTTGTTGCTAAATACTCGTTAGCATATTCCTTTAATGCAGCTAACTCATTTTGTAATAAACTATAGATTGGTCCAAATGGTGGTTGAGCTCCTTCTTGAAGATCAATTGAATAATCATAAAATTGATGCTCCAAAAAAATATATATATATATTTTTAAAAAAATATCAAAAAAATCTTGATATTAGCTAAAAATACCATTTATAATCTTTTTAGTATTCAAAATAGATGTGGCATATATAACAAATGATGATCTTTTTTTTGCCACATGTATGAAAGCTTTTGTATCTATTATTAAAGATTTAGATGTATTAAAATTATATATGTTGACTATTTGACTAACAAATTTTTAGATTAAATTATAAAAAAAGTTGAAATTATAAGAAGTCCAATCTATTTTAAGATTATATTTTTTTAACTATGATAATCATAAAATAATTGGATTGGAAGAAGATCTAATCACATTAAATATTACTACACTATTATGTCCCTTGATTGTTACATCTAAAAGAACAATGGCATAGATAATATTTCCAAAAGACATTGAACAACCATCTATGACTTCTACGTGCATAGATTTAGTTTTCTTGACTAGAGATATTTTTTGTTTTTTGACAAAGTCTTTGTCTATGAAACAAGTTAAGGCTCTTGAGTCTAATAAAGTAAAGATCTTATAATTTGTTGGAAAAACTCATTTTTTGATACATTATCTTTAGTAGCGACTATACTCCTCATTTTGTGACTGCGTTGCTTCTTCAGACAATATTAAGCAGTGTATTTTGCTTTTCCACAATATAAGCACAAATCCTCTTGACGATATCGAGTCTTTTTTTGTTTGATGAGAGATTTAAAATATACCGCATTAATTTACATTGAGTCTGATTTAATCAAATAAGTTTTTAAATACTTAGAAATTATTATTATTATTTGACTTCTTCTTCTTTAACTAAATCTATATTTTTGATGTCTTTCAAATAATCAATTATCTTATGTAATGGCTTGAGCAATAAATTCTCCCAAAAAATCTGCTTTTAGCATTGTTATTAATAAATCTTTGACGTTATCTTTTAACTCATAATGAAATTGATTGATAAAGACTTTATTATTCTACTCCATATCACAAACAAGGTTTTGGAATTCTACACCATATATTGTGGCTAACTGTGTGTCAAGGACATGAACTAAAACAAATGCATAAATTAGTAAAAATCTATGTCAAAAGCAAATAATAAGATAAAAATAAAGAAGTATGTATATTCAAGAAGAAACTAGAATGGCTATTGCCAAAGACTAGAAAATATATGAGACTCTTGAACTAGACTAAAACCAAGAAAGAAGTTGATAAGAGTGAAGAAGGCTTCACTCTTGTCTCTATATATACTGTTTATCTAAGAACTACATGGCGGTATTCTATAGGACCTCCTACATATGTCTAATTTGTAAGATACGTGTCAAACTTGTAAGACAAGTTTACTACATTTGTGCCACGTACTTGACTTATTCCGCAAGCTACCAACATATGCAATACATGGCTAGCTTATTCTACAAGCTACCAATATATGCAACATGTGGCTAGCTTGTTGACCAAGTTTCTAACCTACCAATCACCTATAGATATATATAAAGATAATTTTGCTTCTATGAAGCTTCTAAAAAGCTTTTTTTTAAGATATTATCAAATTAACTTATTTTATCTATTTCTATTAATTTATATTAATTAAATAATTATTAAAATAAATCTTATGTTTGTGACATTATAATCCTTGTCATAAAAATAAGAGCTTGGTTTCTGCTATCCTCTCTTGATCACTTCTTTCAAATGTGGCCATAAACACTTCAAGGAATGAATTCAAATCATAAAGAAGTTATGAATCTTTTTCCATCAAAGGTACAAAGCAAGAAAGAGCACTTCTAGATAGAAATACGCCTATGAATCTAACTTGAGTAAATCCATTAGGATATTGGAAAAGATGCAACCTTAAATATTACTTGACTTGTTGCAAAAATCCTTGAAATTTTGATCTTTTTCCATCAAACTTCTCAGGCATACTAATCTTTACTTCTTTTATGCTTGTAGAAGAAAAGTTTTTTAGATTTGCTTGTAAGGCTAATTTACTTGCTTCCTTTAACTGTACACTTTCTTGACATAGGCTCTGGACTTCTTCTATAGTCGTAGGAATAGTGCTTCTATGATTGATATCAGTGATTTGTAAAATTTCTACCCTAAGAGTGTTGACAAGCTCATGAAGATCTGTGATAGTTGCAAATCTATTTTCACTTCTATTAAGTATAGTATCCATGATCTTTCTTTCCATCTGAGATAATTTAATAATTCTATAATTTAAATTAAAAGAGGGTAATATGTAATTTCTAATAAAAATTTCTACAAAGAAGGATAATCTACTATCTTTCAAAGAAAAAATCAAGGTTAGAAAGTAAAAAATGTTAGTTTAAAAGTTGATAGTCCGCAACTTTCAAATACAACAATACAAGTGGGATAATCTACTAACTTCTTAATTACAAAACAAGAACAATGAATCTTCACTCTTATCAAACTATCAAAGATAAAGACATGAATCATAAAAGAACAAAATACATTCTTGTGTTATTCAAAATTACTTGAAGATGTAATAATATTAAAACTAGAATGACTATTGTCAAAGATAAGAAGACTAGAAACTCTTAAAACAAGACTAAAAACAAAAAAGACGTTGATAAGAGTGGAAAAGGCTTCAGTCTTATCTCTATATATACTATCTACCTAAGAGCTATGTGGCGATGTTCTGCAGGACCTCTAATACATTTCTAATTTGCAAGACACATGTCAAACTTGCAAGATATTTTCCTACATGTGCGCCACCTACTTAGCTTGTTCCACAAGCTATCAACATGTGTGATATGTGGCTAGCTTGTTGACTTAATTTTTAACCTACTATAGACATGTATAAAGGTGAATCCTCATCTATGGAGCTTCTAGGAGCTTCTCTATAAGATATTAATCTATTTTTACCTACTTCTATCTTTCCATGTTAATTAGATAATTATTTGAATAAATCATATGTCCATAACAAATATATATCTATATATATATATATATATATATATATATTTATTTATTTATCGAAAGAAGATGAATTTTTTGATAGAGATTTTGTAATTTTCTACTTGAAACCATTTTTTTATTAGTCTTTCCTTAGATTATATCAAATTCCATCATAAATTCATTATGTTGCTAAAAGTGCTTGAATTCTTTTTTGATAAGGATGCAAATCAAATCAATATAGTACAAGTCTAAATTATTTATTTAATTTCTACTTCATTATTCCATTATGATAGTTGCTATGCTGTAAGTGTAAGAATAATTATACTTATTTAAAAATATAATTATACTTAATTAAAAAGCCAAAAATAAATAAATAAATTATTTTATTAAATTTATTAAGCATTTTAATATTGGACTCTTTTATTACAAATTAAGAATCTTCTTTGGAAGCCAATTTTTTTACATGGATATTTATGTTAATTTAGAAGAAAATAATCTATTTTTTAATAATACTAACTATACCAATTTTTACAAGAAACTTTCTTAGTTTTTCTATTTACTTTTGAAAAAATCTATCAAAACAAACCTTTTGTTATATAAACTGCCTTTCATCTCTATCTAAAGAATGCACTAGTCTATTCAACCATTCACAATAAAATAACTATTTAATATTAATAACTCATTTCAAGAGTATTCTAATGTGTTTTGATTATATATATATATATATATATATATATAATATATATCTTTATTTATAATATCTGTCTTTTTTCATATTCAAATAAAGGCATTTGTTAAAACATAAAAACTCAATTACATGTCTTCATGTCATCATTTGAGTTTATTAATAACAAGAGGTTATTTCATTTCAGGGTGATTGTTTCACGTTGATGTTGTAGAAAATATCAAAATATTAATTTTTGTACAAAAAACTTATGAAATTTTTTGTCAATGTAGCACATGAATTTGTCAATGTATTGCATGAATGTACCACATGTAACCCATCAATACAACCCACAATGCATAAATTTTATCCACCCTTACTTGCACCATACATAGTTTTGTCCACAATAGTTTCACACTAACAGATGCATATAGTTTTAGAAAACAGTAGATCATATACACAGCTTCTTCAGTAGGTGATGTTAAATAATGTAGTTTAACTCAAACATTGATCCTTTTTCTCTATTTGATCATGAATAGGAAATTATGATTTGAAATTTTTTTAAAAATAAAATAAAAAATAAAAAATCATGATATGTATATATAAATAAATCAGGCATAATTTAAGAATCATCCTTTTTTGTAAAATTGTATTATGTGTTGAAATATGACCATTAATGATAATAATAATAAAAATAAAATTGGTCTGAAAAGGTGAAAAGAAGATATTAGTGTAATAACGGTATAGTATAGTTGTATTTAGATCTTTAAAACATTATTTGTAACAAATGTAAAAGTATCTTAAATCTGTGAAATATTCTAGAAATATCATGATGAAAATTTATTTGATTAATTTGTGAGTTTGAGAAAAGTATATATCCAAGTAGTGAATTTTATTATACATGCATTAATATTTTAGCTGAATCAAAGATATGTATTGGTGAACCTCAATCTAAGGTAATGTCTCAAAGTCTCTTCATGATAATATATCAAAGTTTCATTGTGTTTGATCTCATTAATAGAAATTAAGACTACATTAGTATATAATGATAAATAAAAAATTAGCAAATAGACATGCTGAAAATGTATGTAAAAAGGGATTAATTGTTTTCTAAATGTCCAATTAATGAAACATATCCCTGAAACAGTGTGGAGATTACAAAAAATAACAGTGTGAAATCAATACCCAAATTTTACTTTTTTAAGAAGAAGGGCAAAAAAGAAAAGAAAAGAAAAAAGAATCAATTGGGTAGAAATAACTTTATAAGTCTATATGAAATTAAATACAAGAAAAATTTTCAAAATTTATATTTAGTGAAGAGGTATTATTTTATTAACACAAAAAAATAGAAATAAAAAATAAAAAATCTATTTCAACCATTTTCACAGTCATCATGAAATTATAAATTGAATTACTAAAATTCTGTAAATTTAAAATTAATAAATTATTTTTATATATTTGTTACTTGAATCTACAAAATTAAAAAGAAAACCTTGACCTAGTAGCTAACCTCTAAACTGTACATTTGTAAACACATTAACTGTAGTGACCTTTATCATGCCCGTAGCCTGATCTTGTTCTGCTGGTGAATATAAATTCCAGGATGTCTTGCTAGTTTTCAAATAACTTATGCGTGATCAGGTTCTTGGATGGACAGAGTCGTCACGGACATCGATGAATAAAAAGCGTCGAAGGGACGCGTCTTAGGGTTCCGTTGGAGTCACTTCCGAACCCCCCCCCCACCTTACCTTACTTAACCCTCCCTCCGCCTGCTTGTCTTAGCAAACCCTTCAGAACTCGTGCCCTGTCTTCGAGGTTTTTGCACATTGTCTTGATTTTGTGTTATTAGTGGTTGTTTCGAGTTGGGACTGTCAGCATCTTCTTCTGAGGTTTTTGTTTGCGGATTCCTTGAGGTTTCGGGAAGAGATGGTAGGTCTCCTCTTTGCATTTTCTGCCAGGGGAGACACCTTCTACTGTCCGACGTTTTGCCGATCCTTATAGTACTTTCAGTACCGAGTGTGGAAGCCAGGTTGTCGCCGCAGTCCTCCGCCAATACCGTCTGTTTTCTGAGGATTGACTAACTTCTATTCTGAATTTCGAGAGTGAAATGTGGGAGATGATGATACTTATTCGCCTTGCTCGAATGTATCCTCGTGATACATCATGTGGGTTGCGACTCATGATTTGCACGTCAGTCTGATCCCTAAGTCTTACGGTCTGATGTCTTTTGTTGCAATGTGTAAGCTTGGAAGTGATGATGAGAAATTGTCGCCCCAGTCCTACTCGGACTCGTGATGTGTTCGCTGAGGATTGACTATTTTATCACTCTGATTCCTACTCTGCCCAGGGAATGGTGCCCACCCAATGAAGGGTAGAACGGTGGTTGTCCTTTAGCGTCGAGCCACTGTCATTGGTGTAGCTGACATTTCTAGAAGAATAAAAGGCGACTACCTTGAACTGAATGTAGACTTCGCACATCTGTCACTGTCAAGGGTTGGAGATTTACCTCCTCACATTGACTCCTCCAAAATTGTGCAATATCGACGCCGGTGCTTCGCCCCCAGAATGTGATCCGTTGATGTTGGTTCATGCACGGGGTAATCACTACATTTCACCCACACATTACCCTTCTGTTCGTATTTCCGTTTCTGTAAGAAACTGAAGTCGTGCTGAAAATTGTCTAGGACTTGTTCCGAAAGTATGACTGTATTCACATGTCTCATCTGAAGATTTCATTTGCGCGGCAGGTCATTTTTCTGTCGCCAACCTGGTACCATACAGTCGGTGACATATCACTGAGAGGAAAGTTATCTAGACTTAAAACCAATCAGTAAGAAATAATTGAAATCATATTTATTACTGATTGATGATATGAAAAATTATTATTTAAATAACAACTCTTTCTCCTTTCATCCTTCATATTTTTTGTTTATTGAATCCATTTTTTTTTAAAATTTTCTTTTATCTATTTTAAGCTGCATATGAACTAATTTTTTTCATAAGTTTATCAAAGGGCAACCATCTACCATATCCTACTGACTTGTCGTAGTACAAAATTTCACAAGAAGCACTAATAATATAGCTCTAGACAACTACATTCACAACTACGTTGCTTTCTTTTATAACATGCTGCATTGTAACCTGGATGCATCTATAAATGCTTATAATTGGTACAGATTCCATCATTGTGCCAACAAGAGCTATTAAGAACTATTCTACTCTATAAAAATGAAAATACAACCATTATTTTTAAAACCATGTAGATATATCAATTCTGTAAGATAATTTTTTTAGCAATGTCTTTTTTTTCATTTGAGTCATTCACCTCTTCAATATCCTCTAATCCAAAGTCTATCCGTTTATCTTTCTCTTCAAACTTTAAATTTGATATATTAGAAGAAAGATGCATAATTTGAAGAAATTTGTTCATTACATCTAAATTTTGAATAAGGAGCACAATAGCAATATTAATAGTCTCAATAATTGATTTTGTAGCCTCAATCACCTTTTTGATATTATTATTCTTCAATCTCATCATTTTATTACTTTTATTGATATCCCATATGCTTTTGATATCATATGCTAATAACTTTTGACAAATTTTTTATTGTAGTTTGATAATTTGGAGCTTAATTAAACTTTTTTGTAACTTCAATTAAGATTCAATAATCACTTCTATATATTTTTTGATTGAATTATCTTGTATCAAATATTAATCCATAATATTAATTCAACATTGCTAACTCCACCAAAGTAAATAAGTTGATGATGATGATACGGACATTTATCTACAAAAAGTTTTAGAAGATTCTAGAAGATTTTAAAAGATTTTGGAACTTCTTAGAAGATCTTAGAAGAATTTTGAAGATTCCAAAATATTATAGAAGGTTCTAAAAAGTTGTTAGAAGAGATTCTCCAATTTTTTTGATTCCCAAGTATTATAAGAAGTCATAAGAGAAGGTTACTAAGATTTTTTTATATTAAAGTAACAAGGAAACTACTCAAAAAACGTCTTAGGATAATTTGGGGACAAAGTCTTTTACAAGAAGTTATTAAGAAGCTTCTTAATTGTTGGTATATATAAGTGTCAAGGTTGAAGGGTTCTTTAATCTCGACAATACATATCTTGTGGTTTAGTTTGAATCTTCTAATCTTATTTTTGTACTTGTATTGTATTGCTTTGTAATAAAATTCACGTATCATATTATCTTATTATAATCTTGTATAAGTTCATTAGCCTAATCTATAACAATTTGTTAAAACTAGTAACATTGATATCAAAGTTTTGTCTTTTTGATAAAGTGTGGACTATCCTTCTTTTTGAAAGTATTGAAGCATTTCAGAGGTTGCAGATTATCTTTTTCTAAACTAATATTGTTGAATATCATTTCTTTTTCTAAATTGGTTTTAATTATAGATAGTACTATAATTTTTTCAAAGATACATCAATTTTTTCTTCTCTTTTAAAATCTCATTTATTTATTTTATTAATATGGACGTAAATCAGATCATAACTAATGCACCTTTATAAATAAAAAGTAGAATAGCAATTCTTATAGATCTTTGAGCTCTTATAGATAGTTTAAAAAAAAAATTATATTCTTTTATAATCCAAATAAAGAATTTCATATAAATTTAATGTCTGAAGAAATTAAATAAGAGATTTATAGTTTGTAATAAAAAATTATTGGATTGAAAGAAGTAAGTATTAGACATATGCTACATATGACTTCTATAGATGTTTTAAAAACTATTATAAAAGAACCAAAGGCTAGTATGTCAAATAAATCTGATGGAACAAGATTCAATTTTTGAGGCTTTATGTAATAAGTAAAACTCTATTTATGCTTATATCTTTCTCATTATTCAAATGGATTCACTAAAGTTATTTTTGTAGGTATTTTTTTTATTGAAAAGTGCTTGTTTATGATTTGTTTCATCATTAGAAAAGAATTCTTTAATATTGTACAATCTAAAGGCTTTTATGGAAAGATTTATTATTGCATTTAGAGATAATAATTGAAAAAAAATAGCAAAAAAAAAGATACAAAATTTGTGACAAAGATTACGTTTAATTATAATTTATGCTATAGAATTTTAATAGCTTACACATACCTTTAATTGGAATGATAAGACATTTATGATTTGGTTTCAATATGATTTAAGAGACAATATAAAAAATTCATTGATTATAATGCCCCAAGTCAACAGTTTAGAAGAGCTCATATTTTAAGCTATTATTTGTAACAATTACCTATTTGAATTATGATAAGAAAGATATTGGATTCTTAATAATAATTATCACAATATAATTGCCATTTCTTCAAAAATATAAAAAAGACATTCAACGGGTCTTAAACATAAGTAGATTAATACTACTCAATTTAAATCACTAATACAAATAGGAATGGATAGATGTTGCCAAAAAAATTTGTATTCATATTATAGAAAGCGTGATTACAAAGCGGAAAATTATCCAAATAAGTTCAAGAGGTTCAAGGCACATAGTATGAAATCAATTTTAAAATTGGTTAAATTAAAAATAAGAATGTTCAATTATAATAGAGACCATGCAATTGGATACTATCAAATTCCAACTACCAAAAAAAAGTCTCTTTTTACCTTCAGATCCTACATTTTGTTTTATACTTCTTATATATGTAAAAATTCTAAGTTGTGAGATTTTTGCTAAAGCCTTTTTGAATACTAGAGCTTCAATATATTTTATGGATAAAGATTTTGCAACTAAGTATGGCTTAGTATTGGTGAAGGAGATTCATTGTGTACTTATTGAAATCATTGATGGACAAGCATTTATATTGGAAGATGTTATTGAAGAAATACAACTATTGCAAGTGGTATTAGGAGACCAAGTATTATATGTTATCTTCAACATTATTTGATATTTTATAAATCTTTTTTTCATTGGACTTCTTTGCTTTGATTTAAATAATCTAAATATTGATTATAAAATTTCTTTAAGATCAATATACAAAATAAATAAATAAATTATATATTTATTTCTTGGAGCTATTATTTTTATGTAAGAAGCAATAAGTGGTGTTGTATTTGTGATGTATGCTATTCCAATAAAAAATTCAATTGAACAAGTTTTAGAACATTGAGTGTATAATTATGCCATAGAATTGCAAAAAAGATCTCAACCGCCATTTGGACCAATATATAATCTTTTACAAATAGAATTAACATCCTTATGAAAATACATTGATGAAAATCTTTTTAAGAATTTCATTTGATATTTAAAATTACCTATTAGAGCACTTATATCTTTTGTAAAGAAGAAAGATGGATTGTTACAAATGTGCATTGATGATTGAGGTTCAAATAAGACAACAGTAAAAAAATCATTATCCATTGCTATTGATATTAAGACTTTTTGAAGAATTGGATCAAGTAAAGCTTCACAAAAAGGTTGACCTTTGTGGAGTTCATAATTTAATATGCATCAAAGAAGGAGATGAATAAAAGACAATATTTTGAATAAGGTATGGGCATTTTGAGTACAATGTCATGCTTTTTGGACTAATAAATATACTACTTATATTCCAACACTTGATGAATGATGTCTTTTGAATATTCTTAGATAAATTTATTATTTGCTATTTCAATAATAATTTGATCTATTCAAAAAATCATGAAGAATGTAAAGAACATATAAGATTGATATTACAAAATTTAAAAATATAGATTTATATGCCAAATTAAAAAAATATATATTCTATCAACCAAAGGTAGAATTTTTTAGATATATCATATCAAATGAAGATTTATTAATAGATCTAAAGAAGGTTCAAGTTATTAAAGATTGGATAATTTTAAAGATAGTGCAGGATGTAAATTTTTTTTTTAGATTTGCTAATTTTTATCAAATATTTATTAAGAACTATTTTTAAATAGCTATTCCATTTGTTCCATTGATATGTAAGAATAAGTTGGAATAAGGGCCTAAAGCAAAGAAGGCTTTTAAAGACCTTAAATTGGTATTTATTATAATTTCAATCTTATTACATCTAAATTTTATAAAAGTTTTTTATATAGAAATTAATACTTCAAATTTTTCACTAGAAGTTGTACTATCACAAAAGCAAAAAGATAAGAAACTTTATTCAATTGTATTTTATTCTAAAAAATTTTCAATCGTTGAGATCAATTATAAAATCTATAATAAAAAATTTCTTATTATTATAGATTCTTTTAAAGAATAGTACCATATATTTGAAGGTACTTTACTCTAGTATATATATATATATATATATATATATATATAAATCATAAGAATCTTCAATATTTCATGTTAGTTTGTGTTTTAATCATTGTTAAACTTGGTGGTATTAAGAACATATACTTTAGACGTTCACAGAATCTTTTAGGACATTCTAGAAGCTTCTCGAGTTAATGAAAGTTGGTTGAGAAGCTTCCTACTTAGTGGAAGGAGCTCAAGAAGCATCCTAGCTAGTGGAAGGAGCTCAAGAAGCTTTCCAGTTGGTAGAAGTTACTTGAGAAGCTTCTTGATCTGATAGTAGCTGCTTAGGAAGAGTCCTAAATAGGAATATATATAGGGATTGAGACTAAAGGATTCTTCAGTCTCGACAACGCATTTCTTGGAATTCTAACTCACTTTTCTTGATGTTATTCACGTACTCATCTATTTAATCTAAGTTTTTAGTTTTCTTTTGAAAATCTTGTCCTAGTTTGAAGTTCCTTGTACTATTTTCTTGTGTCTTTGACAGTTTGTCGAGACTGACCACATCCTTGATATCAAAGTTGGATTTTTCTTGTTAGGAAGTAGATTATCCCTCTACTTGAAGGTTTTGAGCATCTTAGAGGTTGCGGATTATCCTCCTCTAATCCAATATTGCTTTCTTTTAGATTCATTTCTTCTTTCTCTTAGAATGGCTAGAGGCTAAAATAATAGTTTGATAGAATCTTCTGAGTCCAAGTTAAATGCCATTATAAGTGTTCTTACAACTTTATCTGCTAAGACTACGGAGATTGAAGGAGTTGTTGCAAAGCTTTGTAACAATGCAACAATTGGAATATTATAATCTAGACTACATCCACCTCCAATTCCTATGCTTGAGGATATAGTACTACCTATATTATGTCAAGAAAATCCACCTGTTTGACAATATAAGGAGCCTCGAGTTAGTCTTCCGAAAAAATATAATGGTACATGTTCAAAGTTTAAAAAATTTATCAATTAAATTTGATTAATAATAATTCTACAACCTGATACTTATTTGATGGAAGAATCACAAGTTGGATTAGTTAGCACCTTACTTACGGGACAAGCACTATCATGGTTTGCTCCCTTATTTGAAAAAATATCACCAATTTTGAGTAATTTTGAAGTTTTCATGGAATCATTTGCGAAAGCTTTTATAGAACATGACAAGGCTTGGTGTGCAACAACTAAAATCCAAGCATTACGGCAAGGGGCACACTCTGTATTAGTATATGCATCTGATTTTAGGCAGTTAGCATACGACATCAATTGAGATGAAAAAATTCTAAAGAACCAATTTATTGGGGATTAAGAGATGATGTGAAGGATTTATTATTATCACTTTCATACCTACAATCGCTCAATGAAGCCATTAGCCAAGTCATAAAATATGATAAGTGATTAATTCAACGTTGACAAGATCAACGTTAGTGGGCTCCAACAAGACAATATGCAATTCGACATACCTCTGGTACATCAACAAGTACCTTAAATTCACACTTAGAAGTGAATTTAAACTGATCTAATCTCTGATTTCGAAACTGTTCGCTATAAAATCTAATGGAAGTTTGTGCTATTGTGGCGAGGCCATGGGTTAGCAATTATTAATCATTCTATCAAGGGTGCAATTGTTTAAAAAATGATATTAATTTCAATAAGTGGGACGTTATTAATCTACATGTTAGCGTCAAATCCACTCAAAAATCATAATATGTTTATAAATTTAGATATGTGTTAGAATGGTTAATAAAATAAATTAAAGGGATTGATAGAAGAAACTTTATTTTATTTTTACTTGTTTTAATTATGGTATTTAAAAATTATAAAATCTAAATGTTTAGTATGAAGCCTTGAGAGAAGGTGGGGACTTAAGGATGAAAATTTAAGCTAGTAAGAGGCTAAGTGGGAGGGATGAAATCAAGCCATGGTCGGATGAAGGCAAGGAATAGGGAACTTCATCCCTATTGGTCGAACACCATGCCCAATGGGCACCAGTGCCCATGACTGTCGGGGTTTTCAAGGTTCAGTGGATTGTAAGGATTTAGGGTTTTAGGGGTATGATTTAGGAGAATTTTTGAGCCCGATTGTTGGAGTTAGGGTGAAGAGGTTATATATCGAGATTAAGGTGGATTTCATACATACTCATGCTCTTTTGAATTTCTAGCAGTCTGAACAAAATCGAGCAATAGTTTGGTGATTTTTAAGATCTATTCTGAAGAATTCTTAGTTTTAGGGTTTTTGAGAATATGAAGAGTTGAAGACAGCGCATCCAATTCCAAGGCAGTAAGCACACCGTGTTGTTAATAGTTATGCTTTGAGCCATAACTTGAGTTTTTAGACGAAATTTTGGCTCAAACTTCTTGGAGAATGTGACATTTTGTGTTAAAAAGCTATACATACAAATTTCATGGAATTTGAGTTTATAGTTTGTGAGATATGAAGAAATTTGTATGCGGGTGTATAAAGACAAGGGTTTGAAGTGACTGTTAGGGTTTTCAAGATATCTCAAGATCCGCATTGAATTTGCAATTAAAAATTGTTGTAGAGGTTGATAAAAATTTATCAGTACTTCATGTAAACTTTTACTATGTTTGGACGGTCGGATCAGGAGATATGAGATGTTGAAGTTTGGGAAAATTTCCATATAAAGATATATAAGGTTTTAGAGGATTTTATCATACTTTGGATGTTGTTAGTTACTTGAGGCTTATGTATTTGATGTATATAAAAATATATATATATATATATATATATATATATATAACAGTTTTCTTTCGATTCAGTGGTATTGTTAAGAGCAAATTCTCTCTCCGACGAATTATTGGGCTGGACGTCAACATTATAAAAACTTCATCAAATATCACCTATAAACACAGATTTGTTTATAATCATTTTAAAAAATAAGATAGATTTCTATAAAAGGGCATGATATTATATTCAAAATATCTATACTTTGTCCAAATTGCGGTCTTCTATTCATCTCCCTCCTTGATCTGTACCAAGTTGTATACTCCACAAAGATCTATTTTAGTATAGATCTTAGCTTGGCTGAGTTGTTCCAAAAGTCTTGAGATTAACGGTAGTGGATAACAATTCTTCACTATTATTTTATTCAATCCCTGATAATCAACCCATATATGCAAGGAACCATCTTTCTTCTTTAAAAAAAGTATAAGTGCACCTGTTCGAGATTTTGAATGCTTAATAAAGTTTGTTGCAAGATTTTTATCAATATAATCCTTCAATACGAAAAGCTTGTTTTGAAAAAGATTATAGATTGGGCCAAAAGATGGTTGCATTCTTTCTAGAAGATCTATAGCATAATTGTTTGGTCAGTGTTCTAGCAATATATCAGCATTCTGCTTTTGAAAAATATCTTGAAATTTGTCATACTACTCTAAAATACTTACCAATGAAATCATATCTTTTTTGATTAGAGTCACATAAATAACAAACGGTGTATCTTCTTTAGCCGATCTTAAAAAAGCCCTTGTTCCAATAATCAATTTGTGACTTTTTATAAAAAAAATTAGAGGAATCTCTATCAAAAATATTACTCTTTGTATCCTCAAATTTATAGATGGATTATGCTTTTTTAATCAAGACAGCCCAAGAATAATAGAATTTGAAAGAGTCCTAATAACAATGAACACAATCTGGCTTCTATGATCTTTGAACAACATATCTATAGGTGTGGTTTCATAGATGATACTAACAAAGGATAAGGGTCATTCATCTATTACTTCTACATGAATAGGTTTGGATTTTTGTACTAGATGAATTTTATGAAGCTTAGTGAATGCCTCATCTACAAAATAAGAAAATGCCCCCGAATCTAATAAAGCAATCGTCTGAAGCTTTTGAGGGCCAAAATACAAAGAGATTGTTAAACAATGAGTAGGTTGAGCAAAAAGAGAAGAACTTGAATAGTTTTGTAATGCTAGATTATCCAGCCGCATGGTCCTTACTGTAGCTGAATATTGTTGTTTTTTTGAATAATTGTGCTCCTGGTTTTGATAATGTGTTGATTTTATTTCTTTGATCAATTGCCAATCTTGTCGCCTTCTTTGCTACAATATAGCTATAAATCTTCTTCCATCTAGTGCTTCTATTCTTGTAGACTAAGAAGTTTAAATCATATTGCATCAAGTTGCATATCTTTTACTTCTAAGTGTGAATTCAAAATGCTTGTTGATATAACAAGGATATGTAGGATTGCATATTGTCTTATTGAAGCCCATGAACGTTGATCTTGTCAACGTAGATCTTGTCAACGTTGATCTTATCAACGTTGATCTTGTCAATGTTGAAATAATCAATTATTACATTTTATAGCTTGGCTAATGGCTTCATTGAGTGATTGTGGATTCGGAAGCGATAATAACAAATCCTGCACATCATCTTTTAATTGCCAATAAAATTGACTCATTATGGCTTTTTCATCTCAATTGATATTGTACGCTAATTGTCTAAAATCAGATGTATAAATTTATATAGAATATGCCCTTTGACATAATGCTTAGATGTTAAATGTTGCCTAATGAGCCTTATCATATTCTCCAAATGCTTCTATAAAAACTTCAAAGTTACTCAAAATTGATGATCTTTTTTCAAATAAGAAAGCAAACTATGATAATGCTTGCCCCGTAAGCAAGATACCAATCAATCCAATCTATAATTCTTCTTTCGGATAAGTATCAAATAGTAGGACCGTTATTAATCAAATTTAGTTGACAAAGCCTTGGAACTTTGAACACATACTATCATATTTCTCTGAAAGACTAATTCAAGGCTCCTTACGTTGCTGAGCAAGTGAATTTTTTTAGTATAGCATAGATAGTACTACATCCTCAAGCGTAGAGGTTGGATGTGGATGCAGTCTAAATTGTGGCACTCCGGATATTACGTCAGTACAAAGTTTTGCTACAATCTCTTCAATCTCTATAGTCTTAACAGATAAAGTAGTAAGAGCAATTATAATAGTATCTAATTTGGACTTGAAAGATTCAGTCATACTAATGTTTTAACTTCTAGCCATTTTAAGAGAAAGAAGAAATGAATCTACAAGAAGATAATATCAATTTAAATGAGAATAATCGGCAACCTCTAAAATGCTTTAAGACCTTCAAGAAGAAGGATGATCTACTCTCTCATAAGAATGACAAAGCTTCAATATTGTGATGAAAAAATATCAATTTAAAGGAGGATAATCTGCAACCTTTAAAGCATTAGTATACCTTTGAGTATAGGGATAATCCATTCTTTAATAAGAAGGATTCAACTTCAATATTGAAGATGAGGTCAATCTCGACAAACTATCAAGGACACGAGAATACAGAACAAGAGACTTGAACTAGAACAAGGTTTCAAAAAGAATTCAATAAGAATTTGAATTAACTAGATGAATACATGAACAACATCAAGAAAGGTGAGCTAAAAATTCCAAGAGATGCATTGTTAAGATTGAAGAATCTTTCAGCTTTGATCCCTATATATGTTCTTGTCTAAGACGTATCTTAGGTAGCTTCTATCAAACTAAGAAGCTTCTCAAGTAGCTTCTACTAACTAGAAAGCTTCTTAGGCTCCTTTTACTAACTAGAAAACTTCTTGAGTTTTTTCCACTAATTGGGAAGCTTTTTGAGCTCCTTCCACTAATTAAACAACTTTCAACCAACTTTCACTAATTCAAGAAGCTTCTAAAATATTCTAGAAGATTCTATGTATCTCTAAAGTATATGTTCCTAATATAGCTCAAGAAGCTTTCCAATTCATAGAAGTTGCTCAAGAAGCTTCTTAATTTGATGGAAGCCACTCAAGAAGCATCCTAGACAAGAATATATATAAGGATCGAGGCTAAAGAGTTCTTTAATCTTGTCAATACATCTCTTCGAGTTCTAGTTCACCTTTCTTGATATTATTCATGTATTCATCTGATTAATTCAAATCTTCATTGGTTTCTTCTAGAAATCTTGTTTTAGTTCTAATTTCTTGTTTTGTATTCTTGTATCTTTGATAGTATATCTATTTATTTAATTAAATATATAAATAAATATAGATATCCATGATATAATATTTATTGAAAGACAACAATAAGTATAATACAAGTAAATAAAAATCAATAAGACTACATACAAGAGAAATGTGGAATGAGATATCTCTCACTTCCAACACCTAATATTTGTAGGTGGTGGTTGCTGTCTTAATCGACAATTTCCATCCTTTGACTTTTACATTCATCAAATAATATATCAAGTATATCCTTTGACATCTTATTTTCTATGAGAATATATCTTTAGCATATCCAATATATTTATAAGATTGTTTAGCATCTCACTTATATTAAATATATTCTATAATATATATTTTATATTCTTATTTATTCTATAAATAATTTCTAATAAAACCTTTATTCTCATGACCTTATCACTTAGTCCTTGACCTTGTCTTTTATTCATAAGATGGCCTTTCTATACATTAAGAGACAATCCTTTGACTATTAGTAACATACCTAAGATAATATCCTTTAGTTAGTAATTTATTCTACTTTTATAATTACTTACTTATTTCAACAATGTTATCATCAAATTTTTTTAGATTTGATAAAATAAAGTTATTTTTATTATATTCTTATATAATATTAATATTTTTATAGTCAAAATTAATTCCATATATTAAAATTAATAATTCTATTTTATAATATTTAATTATATAATCTCATTTTTTTAAGATAATATATTAAAAAATAATAATATTAAAATTGAATAAAAATCAAATTAAATAATATATTTATATATAAATATATATTATATAAGAGCTATTATATATTTTATCTTAATTTTATCCTAATTACCTACCAAATAGAATGTACACTATGCTATAAGAAGCAAAGATTTTTATTCCTCCTTACCAACAATGAGCTAATACAATATCCCTATTTCTTCTTGAAATCTCTACAAGGATAATTAATTATATGACAAGCAAGCTAACAATACTACTTATAAGTGTCTGTGTGTGTGTATATATATATATATATATACGGTGTTATTACTCTTGCCACAATTTGCCATCCACCGCACGCAACCATAGTTTTTATTATTGCCACTACAACTTGCTATCTACTTGACATATTTCTTTGATTTTTTTCTTTTTTATAAATAACTTTTTAATATTTCTAATATATTTATTTTTAAGATTATATATCGATTTTATTTTAATTTTTAAAAAAAATTAATATGAACAAGTTATAATGCCAATAGCAAAAACTATGGTCGCATGCAATAGATGCCAAAATTATGGTAGTCATAACAAAAACTATGATAGCATTAGCAACACCCAATAAATATATATATATATATATATATTAATAGGACAAAATATAAAATATTTTTATTATAAGATTTGTATTGGCATTTTGTTAGTAGATTGGAAAGTAAACAACAATATATTACAAAATAGTAGTGTTCTTTAAAATTTCATGTACAATAAATTCCTACATGTAATCTAACATAAGTGGATGTTAACAAGCCCTATGTGACACTACAAAACAAAAAATGGAAATTTTGATGCTACATAACAATCTGCGCATTGACGAAACAAGTCTCTTCATTGTGGGTGCTTTCCTGATAAGGCGCGGCGAGCTGTCTGTGAGACTTATCATCTCCGAGAGTCCATTTTCTTCTGGTCAATAAATTTTCTTCCACAAAAAGCAGAAAAAGGACATGACCTGGATAATTCTCAATCGTGGTGAGGAGGGCTCACAAAGGAATCGGAGAGATAGGAGGATGGTCTGGAGCCATGGTTCCAAACCATGTTTCCGCACTCCCTTGTGGTATATAATCACTACAGTTTCCATAAACTCCATTGCATCAGTGCCTGCGCTGGCTCTCGCTCTTGCTCTTGCTCTCTAGTGCGTTCTCGAAGCTCAGGGAGACCGTAGCAATGGCGTCTGCTGTGGCATCGATCGTTGTGGCCCCAGTTGCCTTGGGTGGAGCCTCATCCTCTGTGGGTGCTCCCTCCGAATCCTCCTCTGTGAAGGCCTTCTCTGGTCTGAAGTCGGCTACCTTGTTCTCTGGCAAGACCCAGAAGTTGAGCTCCGTCCAGAATGGCAGCCGCGTGCAATGCATGCAGGTATACCAATCTCATCCTGAGCTTGTGTTTATCTTTGGTTCCCACTTCCTGACTGTACATTTGTCCAGGGTTATAACTGCACAACGGTGCTGTTAGTAATGTTGGTGGGTGTAAAAGATGAGGGTTTGTAATCTAGACTTTCTTCTGCACATGTGTAGGTGTGGAACCCGATCGGACAGCCCAAGTTCGTGACCTTCTCGTACTTGCCCCCTCTGTCCGATGACCAGATCGCCAAGCAGGTGGACTGCGTTAGCAGAACACGATTCCCACTGTTAAATTCGACACGGTAGTCTCTTATCCTGCCTAAACGCCGTATGTAAAACTCTTCTTCTTGTGAGGCTTTTTGTTCACTGGGCACTTCGAAACTGACTTTACCATGTCAAAAATTATCCCCAAATGCTCAGCATATCTTTGACGCGACTCATCTCTGGGCTCGATCAATTACGGTGGTGCAATGTAAGCAAACCGTGTGGTCGGAAGTTGGAACCGTGAGCCGCACCAACTTCTCCGGCTCCGGGTTCCTCAAGGCAGGCTGCGATGGGCGCTACTGGACATGACAGGCCATATTCGTACTGACGCTCTTCCCAATTGTTGAGAGATTAGGAGTGCAAGACGTCCCTACCCAGCTGCGGTCGCATCGCTGACTTCAACAAGGAAAACTGATTCAATCTTGGTTGGGGTCATGAGCTAACTACCGCGTTAATCACTACCAGGAAGCTCGTATGTGGTGGCAGTAGCACTTAGTTCTTTTCGTTAGCGACTAGGTAGTCGTGTTTATGTCTAACTAGTGGCAATGTCGAGGAGGCTTTTACAGCGAATTATTTAATCCAAAGAATCCCACAGGCAACACTATGACTTCTTCATTTACTTCTGCAATTAAGACTGTTGTCAGTCAGTCTGTTAGCCACGCAACTTAGTAAGTGGTGGTTGTATCGTTCTAGCGACCTGTAAATTATGGAAACCAAGAGGTTGCCGCACACCTTAGAAGCCGACATCGGAGTTCGGAACACAATTGATCCTTCAACCGATTGTGGCAGTTTTCAGAACTACCCCATTGAGAATCATACGCTCTGATGCGATTTCAACTGGAAGGCAGACAATATTTCCTTGCAACACATCGTAGACAACAAAACAACGAAGAATTGATTAACTTTTATCTGGTTCTCTCTCGTCTAAGAACATCTTTTAAATTACCACTTTTAAATTCCTACATGTAATCTAACATAAGTGGATGTCAACAAGCCCTATGTGACACTACAAAACAAAAAATGGAAATTTTGATGCTACATAACAATCTGCGCATTGACGAAACAAGTCTCTTCATTGTGGGTGCTTTCCTGATAAGGCGCGGCGAGCTGTTGGGATCCACTGTGAGACTTATCATCTCCGAGAGTCCATTTTCTTCTGGTCAATAAATTTTCTTCCACAAAAAGCAGAAAAAGGACATGACCTGGATAATTCTCAATCGTGGTGAGGAGGGCTCACAAAGGAATCGGAGAGATAGGAGGATGGTCTGGAGCCATGGTTCCAAACCATGTTTCCGCACTCCCTTGTGGTATATAATCACTACGGTTTCCGCTTGACTTCAGCTTAGCGTTATCCATTGCATCCAGTGCCTGCCCTTTAGCTCTCGCTCTTGCTCTTGCTCTCTAGTGCGTTCTCGAAGCTCAGGGAGACCGTAGCAATGGCGTCTGCTGTGGCATCGATCGTTGTGGCCCCAGTTGCCTTGGGTGGAGCCTCATCCTCTGTGGGTGCTCCCTCCGAATCCTCCTCTGTGAAGGCCTTCTCTGGTCTGAAGTCGGCTACCTTGTTCTCTGGCAAGACCCAGAAGTTGAGCTCCGTCCAGAATGGCAGCCGCGTGCAATGCATGCAGGTATACCAATCTCATCCTGAGCTTGTGTTTATCTTTGGTTCCCACTTCTGACTGTACGTGCAATCGAGGTTATAACTGCACAACGGTGCTGTTAGTAATGTTGGTGGGTGTAAAAGATGAGGGTTTGTAATCTAGACTTTCTTCTGCACATGTGTAGGTGTGGAACCCGATCGGACAGCCCAAGTTCGAGACCTTCTCGTACTTGCCCCCTCTGTCCGATGACCAGATCGCCAAGCAGGTGGACTACATGATCCAGCAGAACCTGATTCCCTGCATTGAATTCGACACGGTAAGTCTATGCTCTGCCTAACCCGCCATGTAGCAAGAGCTCTTCTTCTTGTGAGGCTTTTGACTGTGGGCACTTCCGAAACTGACTTTACCATGTCAAAAATTATCCCCAAATGCTCAGCATATCTTTGACGACTCGTCTCTCGGAGAAGCATAAATCAATTACACGGTGAATTGTACTAATGTGGCGCAAACCGTGTGTTGGGTCAGGTTGGAACCGTGAGCCGCACCAACTTCTCCGGCTCGGGTTCCTCGGGCTACTACGATGGGCGCTACTGGACCATGTGGAAGCTGCCCATGTTCGGCTGCACCGACTCTTCCCAGGTGTTGAGGGAGATCCAGGAGTGCAAGACGTCCTACCCCAGCTGCTGGGTCCGCGTCTTGGGCTTCAACAGGAAGAAGCAGGTCCAAATCTGCGGGTTCTTGGTCGCCAGGCCCAACTAGATTAATCTGCCGAGCTCATGGCCTGTGGCCGAAGTAGCACTTAGTTCTTTTCGTTAGCGACTAGGTAGTCGTGTTTATGTCTAACTAGTGGCAATGTTGAGGAGGCTTTTACAGCGAATTATTTAATCCAAAGAATCCCACAGGCAACACTATGACTTCTTCATTTACTTCTGCAATTAAGACTGTTGTCAGTCAGTCTGTTAGCCACGCAACTTAGTAAGTGGTGGTTGTATCGTTCAGGTATAATTCAGAGTTTTGCACACCTGAGAAACCGACATCGGATTTCGGAACACAATTGATCCTTCAACCGATTGTAGCGGTTCAGAACTACACCCCATTGATCTTGCTCATTTTGATTTCAACTGAGAGGCGATAAATATTTTGTACAACACATCGTGAACAACAAAACAACGAAGAATTGATTAATTGTCGTTCCTGCTACAAATCCGAACATCTTTTAAATTACCACCACTTAGTAGCTAATAATAAGTTACTCGTTTCCGGCCGTTCGATGTAGCTCAAATACGCTGATGCGTGTCTGTGTCCACAATTCAAGCCCGTACATCTGCACATGACAGAACTGACGAATTCTTCCAAGCTTCAATGGCAGTTAGCAACTGATAATTCTTCAATTCCTATGTCACACGTTTTGCAGTGATTTTACCACTCACAAGTTATCCTGCACTATCTGGCTTACGTTTCAGTGTCAACCAAAAAGAATTTCCAACAACCGTTCTAATTCACAAAGGACACCAACTCTTTACGAAAGATACACCTCCACAGTTTACGCACTTCAGTAAACGTGGAGGTGCTGATTCTGCTTTTCAGCCCCCCAACTGAGCGGTGGCCAGGTAAACGCCTGCACAAACAAGCTCAAAGGTGCAGCCTGCGAGTTCTGAATCCTGACAAACCATCGCGTCGTCGATGCCCAACGGCTCTTCGCCAATACCTCGACCCGGATGCCGAGGGTGGAGCCAAAAAGGGCGGTAGAGAACTGTGCGCCTTGATGTGTGCCCGCATCGCCGAAATGATCGCGCGGCATTTCCACCGCCCACAAGCAGAAGCTAGATGCGGATCCATTCATTGGCAAGTGTTTGTCGCCCAACTGCATGCATGCACTGCAATGTGCTTTTGTGAGCGTGTTGCCAAATGGATTTGAAGGATTGGTGGACATGGTGTTCACCGCAAGAGTAGCGATCCGAGGTGAATGGAGAGCCCCTGAGTTTGTGGTTCTGGGATCCTTACTCTCTTGTCCATCCTGCGGTTGTGCCAGTGGGGACAAAACCCCCTGCGGCTTTGCATCCACTGCCCGGGTTGTTTGTGAACCTCACCAACCAAAGCATTTGTGGGTGATAAAGTGGAAAATGTGATCTAGTAAACCTCATCACAATATCAACACATCAACATGCATTAATTAATAAGAGAACAATGCTTAAATGGGCAATTGACGTTCTTGATGAAAATAGACATAATTTTAGTGGCGAAGTTGTTTTATTTGTTGCTGATTTTGAAGTTGGGACAAGACTGGAGGTAATTTTGTGCAACTTTGTGTGTCCATTATTAAATTAAATTATAATAACTTAAATTTCCTTGTAATCTGTTTTCTTCTATTCATACATGTTATTGTTCTAAAATAATTACTTTGTGTAAGTATGATTTCTAATAAATAATCACTTTATTCTTTTAAATTTATATAAAACAAAATTATCTTGTTTAGATCTTACTATAAAATTTTGAAAATAAATGAAAATTGTGAAAAATAACATTTAAAGTTTGAAACATATGAAATTTCAAATCCAAAACAAATATAGCATCTAAAAGCATAAATATACTACAATGCATTTGTTTGAGTTTGAGCTACAAAATTGGATAGTAGAAACATTGTTTTAATTTTTAAAATCAACTAAAGACATTATAAGATTTATTAACATTATAAAGTGTAACATATAAAATACTAAGTATAATATACAATAATATAATAGACATAGATAAGACAATATATTGTCCTTTGCTAAGCATGTTTTTCATGTAATTTTGAGTTTTGTAGGTATTTAAGATTTAATATAATTAAAGAAATCAAATTTTAAGAAATAAAATAAAATAAATAAATAAATAAATGATTTTAAAAATGTTGTCTGTAGAATAGATGAAATAAAAATTATAATGTGCAAAAGAAGTTAATTGAAAGGATTACTACAAAATATCCTTAGTTTTAAATTTAAAATTTATTAATTCTACTTATTCTTTTAAAAAAATTAAGGTGATTTTACTAAAAAAACACTTTTTTTTTAATAACATTGCCAAATAATCTATCAATATCTAGAATGTAAAAATTGCTTTCCAACAAGGTGTACAATGCAATACTTTAGATTAAGACCAATTATTGTTTGAAATTCAATTAGCAAGGCATAATACTAATAAAAAGATAGTAGATTATATCAAACTATTTGGTACCATATAAGTTGTTCCAAATTGATTATGTACTAGCAAAAATCACAAGAGGTGTTCTTGAGAAGTGATTTGCATTGATATATTATTTTTTCTATTAGACAACTAAAAATAAATAAAATCCTTGGAATATTAACATTCCTTAGATAATATGATATCTTAATTGTAATTTATTCACCAAATATAGTAATACATCATGATCCATGTAAATGACTATTATAATATATAGTTCCAAAAAATTTGAATAACATATATTATTCTAAGTATTTTATATTATGTGATGGTGTAATATTGTTCTACTACAATAAATTAAAAATTAATAGAGTAAATAGGATAATCATGGCTTTTTCCATCTTTTTGGCTTTAAATAAAATCAATTTCTAAATTGGATGAATCTATGTAATTACAAAATATATTTTTTTATTTTAAAAAAATTAAAATTGATAAAAAAAATCAACTTCTTTTTAAAGAAAAAGAATACATATTTCAATCTTGCAACCAAATAATATTAGATCCTATTATTAATTTTGTAAGGAAATTGATTAAAGTTATAGAAATGGTAGCATAATTTTGAATAGACATACTTTTCAAATAACCTACAAAACCATACATTCCAATCACTAAGTTGGATTATTTAGAATTAATTATGATAGAGCCCTTATTTATATTTATTTGTATATTTGACTTGCAAACATTATGGCCTAATAATTTCTCAAATAGAAGAATAATCTTATATATTGCCACATTGAAGGAGATGTCATATTCATGACATTAGTTGAAACACTAAGCCAAATAGTCAAGATGATCTTTGTCACTATTATAAATATAGAAATCATCTAAAAATATTTTTTAAAATTTATAAAGATATATTATAAAGAAAATTAACATCACTTTTTGAAAAGTTGTCAAGGCCTTACATAAGCAAAGTGACATGATTTTATATGCAAAGGTGCCCTAGTCAATTATACAAATTATCTTTAATCTAGCATCTAATATAATTTAGACTAAATTATTACCTTAATATTCCATCTAAAAAGAATAACACTCATGTCTTATAATAATATTAAATATTATATCAATAAGTAGTAAAATAAAATAGTCTTTTGAATAGTCTTATTTAATTTCTAAAAATCCTAATAGATTTAGATTTCTTATTTTTTTAGATAAATCTTTTTATTTTTTTCTTCTAAAGAAAAATTAGGTTTTAATTTGAAGGTTGAAGTTATACCATAAATCAAACAATTTATTATCAATGAGGTAAAAATATGATGATTTTATTTTGTTTGTTTTGTTTTTGTTTTTATTTTTATTTTTTACTTTAATATACTCAATTTAATGTTCTTCTTAACTATATTCTTTAAAGAATAAATTTTATATGAAACTTAAATTTTCTTGAAATTTATTATTTTATTTTATTTTATTTTTTTAAATTCTAAGGTTTTATACAATTTTTTCATTATTTTTTTGGAGGATTTTAAATTAGTATTGGTTTTTTGCATAGGCTTGTAAATTTATATTCTAAGCCAACTTTGGCCATATTATAGGATTAAAATATCATGGCTAAATTATCCTTAGTCTTGGCTTGGTACAACTAAGATCAACCCAATAGAATTGAATACAATAATAATAAGTTGTTAGATTGAAATATAAGATAATTTACTAAATAAGATATCCTAGCAACTTAGCTTTTAACTTTCATCAACCTTTTTATTGGTTTTATACAACTTTAGTTAGTTTTGTATAAGGTCATTTAAATGCCTTCCTATTAGTCTATATTTAAATTTAATATGGTGTCTATTTTTATGAGATTAACACTAAATCCTCTATATGCTTGGATTCTTGATATTAAATTTTTTTTTATATTTATATCACTTAAAAAAATAATATGATTAATATTAGAATTTATTATGTTTAATTTTAATTTATTATTGTTATTTTAATTATTTTTATTTGAAATATATATTGATATTCAAAAGCTAATATTAATAATTAATTTATGCTAATATCTACTTTTGATTTGATTGAATGTTTTAAAAGATTACAAAGGCCACATTCTTCATTAAACTTATTATTTTTATTAACATATTGCAAAAAACTTGTATTAGTTTAATAAATATTTCAAGTCAATTTGATTTGTGGACCTTGAAACTAAGACTTTTATATTGGTGAAAATCCTCTTTTTAGAAGAAAAAAAGAAAGGAGTGGATTATAAATAAAAGATAAGTAATCAATTAAGAGATTAATATTTCTTAAATTAAATTAAATTAAATTAATAGCATCTCACCAAAATCTCTAAATGTGATAACTTTACTTTAAAACAACCTAATTTGTTATAAGATATGTTCTCTAATATTAATACTAAATACCATATAGATATATATATATATATATATATATATATATATTTTTTTTGTTTTTTGTTTTTTTACTTCTTTTAAAGCTTCTATAAAATTAAATTGATTGAGGTCATACAATCTAATCCTATTATTTGATGTGAGGGTAAAATTCACCTTTTAATCCAAATTACAAGATGGTCTCAATTAAGAGTTATTTAAAATTTGTGGTATAAAGTATAAGGAGCAATAAACAACAACAAAGGGAAAGAACAACACAAAACAAGTGAAATATGTACAATTAAGTAATTGCACACTACAAAACTAGTCACAGTTTGTTCACTAGATTTTTATCCAATAAAAAATAAAAAATAAATAAAAGTTATATTTTTAATTAGATCATTTTTTAATCTTTTTAATAATATAAAAAAATATGTAAATCCAAATTCTTATGAATAAATTATGATAGTTTAAAGATAGAAGGTAAATAATAAAAAAATTAAGTAAATAATGTTTATCTCAAGAATAACTTGCTTAAGAGATCAAGAGTTCAAACTTCACCAAGGTTCATAAGTAGTATATAAGAATGTCTTAGAGAGGCAGCAAGGCCTTAGTTTTATCCTCCTATCTACATCCAAGGTGCTACAATCCATATGGGACTTGTGCACCTC